>JAJIBD010007439.1:0-85336 GCA_021461705.1 Cryptotis parvus | reverse complement strand
CACGTAGGCCAAGATGGTGGCCACCACGTGTAAAGGCCCTGTAAAAGGAGAAGAAGACAAGACTCCCAAGAAGGGTGAGCGCCACAAAAGAGAGAGCCCAAAAAGAAGCATGCGAGAGAGAAAACAGGCTAGTTTTATACCCCTGCAACTCAGACCTTCCTCCCACTGTTATGGAAAGCAGGGTCAAATGCCCTTAGGTAATCCCCTCCCTGCACCTCACCTAGGCCCTTTAGTATACTAATGTTTTGAGCCAAGATCTGCCTGGAAATGCCTTTATAGGGTAGAGAAGAGGGTTTCTGAGATGGCATGTCTCTGTACCAAAGACTAATACTAATGCCAGTTAAATATTTCTCCAAGCCTTCACAAGTCTCTTCTACTTCATTGTAGTTTTGTATTTTAGTTGCCTTTGAGTATATCAGGGGAGCCATGCTTATTTGCTTGGAAGCAAACAGCATTTCTCTCTGGTCTAATTACTTAGGGGTCCTGCGTGGCCAGGCTAATATGCTGGTAAGATCTAGCTAGTCCCACGATGATTGTGGTAGCATGGGAGAATATTTATACCAGCTAGTACAGCATACATGGTCAGATAAACTGCCACATTTAGACTACCCCCTTATCTAAGAAGTGATTTGCAGGCGGCAATTCAGAGCAGATGCAGCGGCCCTTAGAGAAGTCCTGCAACAACGATGGAAAACATTAGAACTATCAGTAACCAATGATAAAGAAACTAATATATTCTTATTTTTTATTTTAAAAGTACGTCATCTATGACTTTCTATCTATTCTTTTTTGCTTTATTTCAGGAAGACATCCACAACCTTATAATAAATCTATTGAGTTTTTCAATTTCACTATTTATTCTTAAACTCTAAGCTTATTTTGTGGGTAAGGGTCACACCCGACAGTGATCAGGGACCATTCCATAGCAATACCATAGAGCCCTATCAGCATTGCCAGGTTTGAACTGGGGCTCCACGCGTGTGCTGTAGCCCTTTGAGTCATCCCCAGGTCTCAGGTTAGTGGTTTTGCTTGTTTTGTTTTGTGTTTGTTTTCAGTTCAGGAGCAATCAGACATGCTCAGGGATGCTCCCTGCAGCAAGTGTTTGGGAAACTATGTGGTTCAGGGATCAAATCCAGGCCACCCACATGCAAAACATTCAGTCCTTTGAACTATGTCCCATGCTCCTCCCCTCAGTTGTTGTATAATCTTTGGTGATCTGCTCACATTTAAGTGGGAACTGAAAAGCTGATCACAATACAGGTTTCCCCTAATATGATAGCATGTTTATCCCAAAGAATGATCAGGATTGTTTCTGCATTTCATTAATCACTTTCAACAATAGTCACCATGAAGGAGCCTGTGAGTGTCATGTTAAACAGTAGATTGATTAATCACTATTAAAGGTTGGAAATAAGAAATAAAGCCCACAGCCTGCTAGATACAGGGGGAAATTTTATCAGAGTTGCTCTCTTGCACAGTTTCTGAAACTATTAAAGGTCTTTCCACTGAAACATCTAAAGAATAAATTAGTGTAACCGCCTTTCCAAATGAAAGCGGAAGGCCATTGTTCACTCTCATTTGGGATTTAGATATTCTTCACAATTCTGAAGCACTACACTATGTCGAGGTCCCATCAATTGTCTCCAACCATCCACCTTTCTTGGAGGAAAGAAAGTTCACATATTAAATAGACAAACTTTCCCCCTCTCATCTCAACAGATCATAAATAGACCCAACTCAAACCAAGTCACAAGATTCTTTCTCTTAGGAAATTGAGCATAGAACACAGAGATACATAGTTAAATGCAGGAGGAGGAGGCTGAAGAGCTGGTTCAAAGGCCTGAGTGTATGAGCTGAAGTCCTGATTCAATTACCTGAGCCACTGGGAATGACCCCCAAGCACAGAGTTTAGAGTATCCCCAAGTACCTGTGTGGCCAAATAACAAAAAATCAATAACATATTTAAATGGTAGGTATCTCTTGACATATCAAATATGACATGGGTAGCTTGCCAGGCTCTGCCATGCGGGGGTGGCATTCCCTTGTAGTCACCTCTAAATCCAGATATCATTTCTTAATATTCCAAATACTCTATAAATTCTCTATATTGTAAGTAGTGCTACCAGAAGCCTATAAATATCCTTATTGGTCTAACTTTGATCTAGGGTTGAGTATGAAGCATAGACTTCATACTTAACTTAAACAAATACCAGTAACAATTATAGACCTCATTCCTATGACCTGATGGAATGGTTTGAGGCTCTTTATGTTCCTGGATCATATGGAGATGTTGCTGGTGCCCGCCGAGCAAATCGATGATGAATGGGAAGACAGTGATCTCTTGAACTAAATGATGAAATAGGTTAAAGTTAAACATTGTTACCATGAGCACAAAAACAGAACATCAGTATGCAGACAGGTGCAGAAGAGAGGAGGGGGACAGAAAGAGCAGATCTAAAAGAGGCCTCTGTGCCACTGAAACTGAAAACATAGTTTCGGTTACTAACCTTGCAAATGACTTGGAAGATGTCCTTCACCTGCTGTGACCCTTCAGCAAATTCCCTTTGTACTTGATCTAGAATGTGGGAACTTGTGCTCTTGTTCATCAAATAATGGAATATTTATCAAGTGCTATAGGACCGGTAGGGGAGGGGGGAAGACAGAATATCAAACATGGTAACAAAGGAAAAGTCTGAAAAAGGAAATATTTACAAAGAGAGACTTGTGTAAGTAAACCACAAGGCTCCTAGAATATTTTGGGCCACGAGGTCTACTGCCATACAGTGCCTGAAGGGCCCCTGCAAGGAAGCTTCCAGATAAATCTAGAGAGAAGAGAAGCTTCCCACTTGATATCTATGGTCAGAGGAAGCTGGACAAAGTCAATTCAGGGCAACCAAGCAGGAAAATGACGGGAAAATAGACATAAGTTAAATGACTCTTTTCATGTCTACCAGTAAACCACAGATATTTTTTATTATTAAATCTATTAAAAGACAGGGGACAAGAAAGCAACTGATACTGCCAATGGGTGGAGAACAATAGAAAGTAGATTTGGAGAAGTAAATGGAAAACAACTAGCACAAAAAGCTAATTTCAGTTCACATTTCTAAGTAAAAACTAGTTCTCTTCTCCTGACTCAAAGGAACCTCTTTTGCCTCTCATCTACTAACAAGGAACAGAGGGAATATAACTGAAATTCCACCTTGTCCCAGACAAACCCAGTATTTCTAAAGATTTGAACATTTAATCACAAAATAGCACCTAAGTTTTAGTCATGATATGCTATTTTATTATAATTCATATGCTATTTTATTATGATGTACAGTTTGAGGTCCTAGGTTGTCCAGTCTGATATAAATGCAGGGCAAAATGTTTTAGAGATGGAAGTTTTCCTTTTCCTGCATCAGTAAGGCTTTATGCTCCTGCTTCCATTCCAGTCCAGCTCCACCAGGTGTACCTTATGCAGTAATTCTTAATCTATGGGTGGGGAGGACTTAAACTAGTCAAGAATAATAAACCATGCATATGCACACAACCCCATACACGCGCCGCACGCATACACACACACACACACACACACACACACACACACACGCCTTTCTTGGAGGACAGAAACAATGTAGCTTGGACTTTTCTCCTGGGATCAGAGAAATAACACAGGGGATACAGCACTTGCTAGTATGCAGCCATTCCCAGTACGATCCCCAGTACCACATGGTCCTCTGGAACACAGAAAGGAACAGTCCCTGAAAAGTCTGCACTGACAAGTGTGGCTCAAATTTATTTAAGGTTTTCTCTTGGAGAGAAGCTCTAAAAGTAAAATTATAACTTAAGAATCTATTGTTTGGTCTTGTCAAATGTGGAAATTATCACAAACATGTGGGAGTCAGAGGCTAGGTAAGACAGAAAATGGAACAGAGTGCTAACAATTGTCGAGGGTACTAATGCCAACCTAGAACTGAGTATTAAATAGAGGCAAAAAGATACACATGACAACCCTTTAATGTATGTTCTGTAATACATAGTCTGGAAGGGAAGGAAAAGAGAAAGAGAGAGAAAGGGAGAGAAATAAAGAACCTGCCATGGAGGCAGGCTGGGGGAGGGTAGAGGGAACCGGGGACGTTGGTGATGGGAGATGGGTACTGGTGGAGGGATGGGTGCTGGAACACTGTATGACCAAAACCCAAATATGAACTTTGTAATTTATATCTTTGTAATTGTATATCTCACGGTGGTATAATAAAATAAAAATAAAATAATCTATTGTTTGGGGTGCCAGGAATATAGTCCAGTGGTTAAAGCATGTGCTTCACATGGATGAGATTTCCTAGGTACAGTTTTCAGTTCCACCACAAATAATAGCAAGAATCACAATAATTCCTTCCATGTTATCAACGTTTCCCATGAGAATATGTCTAAATGATCTTAAATTATGACAGAAACTTGGTAGATCAGAAGTACCAGAACCACCCTCATGGCTCCAAAATGACTTCCTATTCGCAGCATGCAGCAGCCCCTTGGGCAGGGTGTCATTGAGTCTAGCTCACCTCACTGCTGCTGTCTGAGTTTTGATGAGCAGATATGACTGGTACAGTATCATTCATTTCAGGTCACTGGAAGAAGCCCTGTGTCACTGAGTCATCACTAAAGCTTCAGGATCTGGTGAGAAACGAGTGGGTGCACCCAGCCTACCTCTTCCCAGAAAAAGGGCTGCCCAATAAAAGCTCCTAATTCATCTGGCAGGAATGAATCAGAACTTCTTGTGATTGGATCTTCAAAATTATGGGCTGTAGGAGAAAGCTTGGTCCAATGATGATAAAATAGAAAATCACCTAAAAATATAATATGTAAATTGTTTGCTTGAGTCACAGGACTAAAACTTAGGAAAGGCACTTTTTTTTGTTAAAGTGGGCAGCTGGACAGCTGGGACTATATGAACATTAAATCCATTCATCAGGGCCAGAGCATTAGCACAGCTGGTAGGGCATTTGCCTTGCACGAAGCCAACCTGGGTTTGATCCCGGCATCCCATATGGTCCCCCGAGCACCGCCAGGATTAGCTCCTGAGAGAAGAGCCAGGAGAAACTCCTGAGCATTGCTGGGTGTGACCCTAAAAAGCAAAAAAAAAAAAAATCCATTCATCAGTGAGACTCTTTTGCTTGAAGTAGAGTATTGTATACACATCTGATAACCCTTTGGTGTCTGTATTACAAACCACAATGTGAAAAAGGAGAGAGAAACAGAGACAGAGAGACAGAGAGAGAAGAATAGTCCCTGCCAAAGAGAAAGGCCAGTGGAGGAGGAAAACTGGGACGTTGGATTCTGGAGATGTGCACCGGTGGAGGGATGGGTGTTAGAACACTGTAGGACTGAAACCCAATCATGAACAGCTTTGTAATAGCCTATATCAAGGTGATTTAATTTTTTTTAAAAAACAAATATTGTATACCCAATGTTATAATACTGAAGTGTTTCACCTGATCATTATGTTCCAAGTTTTTCCAAAGACTTTCAATTGGCTCTCTTTTCTATGAATGGAAAAGAACATAAATGGTCTGACAGTATTCAGTTATCCCTTAACAACCCTGTTTTGGTTCCTCCTATTGCACCCTACCACAAATCACCCTTTGCAGATCAAGCAGAAGGAAAAGATGCAAAAAATCATGAAGGACAGATTGTGACTGATATCTTCTGACAAGGGCAAGCCACTGGACCACCAAGGAACTCATTTAAGCAAAGACTGTAATTGCACGTAGTTCGAAGTCAACCATCCCCAATGGGCTAAAGTACAGGACAATCTGGGCATCCCCAGTAGGTTACTGGCCCAATGGGAAACGGGGAGGGATCCCAGTGAAAGGGTACAAGGAACTGCGGGGAGGGGGGATAAAAGCAGCTATAGTATTTACCTTGGCCTTTGTTAAGTAAATAAAAGCTGGACTGGTCTGGCTGGGAAACATTTTGCAAATTTTATAAATTATATTATATATGGAAGTGGCAGATACACCCGGCAGAGCAGAAACCAGCTTTCCCCGTTGAACCCCCCTGCATTCATTGGACCACGAGAGCAACTTCCGACCTGAGTCCACCATCCCAATAGAGCCTCAGAAGAACCCAGAGAAACCCCCACACCTTGCTGGCAGCGATCTTCACCATCCACACTCCACAGCTCGTAAGATCTCCACCCAAAAGATTAAGCTAGTCTCCAGCCGGGCTTGTCAGAAACCCAGCCTACAAGGACCCGCCCTGCAGAGACCCGCCCTTCAAAGGAGAGCATTTCAAACCCAGGAATGCTTGAGCCACAGACACAGATACACCTGGCAGAGCAGAAACCAGCTTTCCCTTATTGCGCCGCAAGACGCACAGCCACGCAATTTACCTCCAAATTACCATGAATATTCTACCCACCCCTCTGAGAGAGCCCCACAAGGTAATGAGAGTAGAGCGCCCGCACGGCAGAGCCTGGCAAGCTGTCCGATGTGTGTTCGATATGCCAAAACCAGTAACCAGTAACAAGTGATATTATATAAGCCTGGAGACATATTTCTTCTACTGGGGATAATAGCAGCAAAGGACCACTGATCAAAGAATACCAATCGAATCTTGGCAAAAATTCAGTCCAAAAGATGAAATTGTATCCACCATTGAGTTCTATATTTGGGTGCTCCCAAACATAGGTCAGGCAGACAGATCTATTCACATTAAACTTGAGCTGCCTTCTTGTTAGGTGATTAAAAAGAGTGCTTATATTATAATTTTATTTTCTGTAAAATTAAAATTACAAATATACGTATGCATTTAGAGAGATGACCGGGAGAATGCAGTGAAAATTTGTAGAAGAGTTTTTCTGAATGGCAGACAAGCAGTCATGAAACTTTATTATTTTCAACAATGACTTTCTACAATGAACATATCTTCATAAAAGAAGACAAAGAATCTTCCTTAAGTTAATAAGAAACCAGGATATTCAGAAATTTTACAATAAAGAGAAAGAGTGAGACAAACATTTATAAATGCCTCCCTTTGTGCCCTAAAATGGTTAATTTTATTTTATAATAACATGGAAGTCCAGGGGTCAGAGTTATAGAACAGTGAGTAGGGCATTTGCCTTCCATGCAGCCAACCCAGGTTTGATCCCCAGCTCTCATATAGTCCCCCTCAGCTTGTCAAGAGTGATACCTGAGCACAGAGCTGAGGAATAAGCCCTGAGCACTGCTGTGTGTGGCCAAAATAGAAAAAAACAATCAATAAAACCAGAAATGAAAGTTCAAAGAGTTTGATTAATTGGGCCAAGCCCTCTGCAAATGTTAATAATCTTTCTGTGTAGAAAGCTTTCTCTTATTTATTTAGATAAAATATTCTATTTTGTTTTTCAGTTTGAAAAATAATCTAAAAACAAGAAGGAATTTAGCGTGACACACACCAGCCTAGGAACAGGCTCTCAAAGTCCCCTCTGAGCCACCTACACTGGCAGAGCTGTTTTATGGGTCCATCCTTACAGAAAATGCTGCTCACCCAGCAGAGGTGTGGCAGAACAAATGAGACCAATCATGTGTCACCCAGTGACTTGTGTGCTGGGGAAGTACAGAATGAAGTCCGTAGATTAGAGGGTCAGTCTGCTCCCCAACATCAGAACATGATGCTAGGAAGCATTTTTTTCTTTTTTGGGTCACACCCGGTGGTGCTCAGGGGTTACTCCTGGATGTGGACTAAGAAATTCTTCCTGGCACTCTTAGAGTGACATATGGGATGCCGGGGATCAAACCCAGGTAGGCCACGTGCAAGACGAACACCCTACCCACTGTACTATCGCCCCGGCCCCATGCTAGGAAACTTAACACCTCCAAACACCATGGCAATAACTTGGAAATAGCCAATTTCTCTGAACCTCAGTTTTCTAAGCTGTAAAACAAAATTAGCTACAGTAAAACATCTTGAAAGTCCTTTCCAGTTCTAGGAATTTATGCTTTATTATCTAATCCCAACCACTCTCCTTCTTTTTGAATTCATTAAACAAATGTCCTGAGCACGTTCAACTGGTCTACCAGACATCGCTTGGGGGCCTAAAATTATGTTTGCTAATACAAAGATACAAACCCTCTTTGTAATCTGCATAAAATTTTGCTGCTTACTTAGCTTTGTTTCATAACCCACAATTATCTTTGTAAAACAGACAAGTCTATTTAGTCTCTATCATCTCTGTTTCAAACAGGACCAGTCCCTCCCTTTCCCCTTCTTCATGGAAAATCCCAAAATCTCAGGTGGGAGTTGGGATAACTCAGGAGATTGGGCAGTCTGAGCTTGGACTCTTTCCCACTGGGTCCTGAATGCTTTATTTCCTAAGACTGGCTTTTGTAAGGCAGGCAAGAAAGGCTGAGTTAATAGTTAGAATTTATAAATGGCTTTTGCAAATTAAACAGAATCCTGTATCTGAAAGGGAACCAGAAGAGAGGTTGTGTGCTTCTATATTATTTCCTCACAAGCGAAAAATCAAAATGCCAGTAAAATCCCTGTGGTGCTGCAGGTAGGCACTTTCTTATCAAGACAGGCCAGAAGAGTGAATTGAACCACCCAGGAAATCATATACCCACCCCTTTAATAATATTAACTGGGAAAATATCAGAGACAATGAGAACATGAACAATTAGACACATGGGCAGCAGATGTCTGAATCACAATAGTCAAACTCAATTGCAATTTAGAAAGAATATCCCAGAAATGAAATTAAATACACAGGTCAGAGGTCAGCTGCTAATACGTTATCTGGTACAATCCATAACCCGCTTCAGGTATAGGCGGGCAAAGACCCCAAGTCTTTTGGACAGGAAAGTTACCTTCTCTGAATTCTGCACAAGCATCATCATCATACCATTATCCAGCCTCCTTATGTATCCTTTTGTTACTTGGACTAAAGATATACTAAATATTCCCTCTTGGAATCTTTTGGCCAAACAGCTTGCAGCCCTAGGATTCATCAGGAAGCTCCCGCTTTGTGTCTCTGACTAGTATTTATGACTGAAAAATCAATTTTCTGAAATCTGCTTCATAGACTTTAATAAATTCACTATTTTAAAAAAATTGTAAATCTCTATTCAAATATATTTGAACATTTCAATTGAGTCACTTAACAAACCATGTATTATGGGCTTGTTCTTTATATTATTTTAATTGGTTTAAGGAAGTGTGTGTGTGAGAGAGACAGACAGACAGACAGATAGACAGATAGAGAGAGAATTATTTTCTACTTCAAGGGAAGTGTTATATCTAAAGTTACATCTTAATTCAAGTTACCAAAATAGTCTATTTACCCTCCATGCCTTGGCATGTTCTACTTTTTAAAAAGACTAATGAGTGACTCATATTTTTGGCTGACTTTTCCTTGAATAGCTGGTATCTGAGTAAGTAGCTTATCTTCTTCATAGATACTGCACCCCAGCCCGCTGATCCCAGCTTACCTGCTACTCATCTTTCCTCTGATAGTAAGGCTATTCAGATTCTGTCTTACCATATAGCCCTTGAGTGTAAAAAAGTTGAAGAATTTGGCACTATAAACTCTAAAAATTTAAACTGAATAAATAAATTGTGGGGGTTTTTGTTTGTTTGTTTTAGTTTTGCTTGGTTTGATGTGGAGGCCATACCTGGCAGTGCTCAGGGGTCACTCCTGGCAGTGCTTGAGGGTCTGTATGCAGTACCAGTAGGAATGGGAATGAGGTGAGGTGGGCTGCATGCAGTACCTTAGTCACTGCACCATCTCTCCAACCCCGCACCTGATTTTAAATACCAACATAAAACAAGACCTGAGTATATTCAGATAGAAAGGAAAGTCAGATCCAGAGATATGCTGCTAGGTCCATGGACTTTCCAAAAAACTCTCTCATTTCCTCGTTTTACCAACTTTGTTCATCTTCCCCTTCACATTACTAATCCTCAATTCTCTCATTTTAAGATGTTACCTGTTCCAGAAAACCTCCTCCAACTCTAGTACTAACCACCTCAGTTATCTATCACTCTTTATGGCCGTTGACTTATTTATCATTTTATTTAATGCCACTGTATTGCAATTATCTGCTTGGAGATCTGCTTCCTCAATGAAAACAGAAACCAAATGTTTCTCATGCTTGACTACTTAGGCTTCATTCAGTACAGTACATAAAAGATATCCAGTAATGGGGTTGTAGCACAGCAGGTAAGGCAATTGCCTTGCATGCTGCTGACCTGGGTTCAATCCCTAATACCCCATATACGGTCCCCTGAGCCCTCCAGGAGTGATCCGTGAAAACAGAGCCAGCAATATGCCCTGAGTACTGCTGAATGTGGCCCCCAAAAATAATAAGAAACAGATAGCCAATGAGAGTGAAATAAATGGGACTCATATTATTCAACTTCTTCCTGTGCCTTTTAAGAAATTAAGAATTTTAGGCACAAAAACATTTAGACAGTTACTAAGGAGCATTTCTAAAAGTCCTTTGTGGGAACTTTAAAAACATATTACACATCGGTACTGACTGTCCCATTACACTAGATCTACTCTGTATTAAGATTTAATATGCATGTAACCCAGATGGTTCAACCAATTCCTTCACTCCAGCACAAATACTCCATAATCTTAGTACCTTTTATACCACTCTTAGACTTCCTCTACCACCTCGTTTATTGTCCACTTCCATGTTCATCCCCACCAAGGTCTTTACCACCTCTCCTATCTCTACTACCTCTATCTCCTCCTCTGCCTCTGCTACTACCTTAACCACCTCCTTTACCTCCACCATCTTTGTTATTTTTGTCACCATATCAAAACCTACTTTTGTAACACCACCCCTAGCTTTGCCATTATTATTACCATTTCCATCTCCACCACTTCAGTTTTAACCACCACCACTTCTATGTCACTAATATTTATTTTCTTTCTGGGTCACATCCAACAATACTCAGGGGTTACTCCTAGCTCTGCACTCAAGAATTACTCCTAGCGGTGCTCAGGGGACCATATGGGATGCCAGCATCAACCCAGGTCAGTCACATGCAAGGCTAATGCCCTACCTGCTATGCTATTGCTTCTGCTCCTGTCACTACTATTTTTTGCCAACATCTCTACTACCTCTAATTTCTTTTTTTTTAATTGAGTCACTGTGATATTCAAAGCACAAAGTTGTTCATATTGGGTTTGAGTCATATAATGTCCCAACACCTGTCCCTTCAGCAGTGAATAGTTCCCACCACCATTGTCCCTAGTTTTCTTCCCTTCACTCCTCTATGGCAGGCACTTTTCTTCTTTCTCTCTCCTTCCATATTCCCCTATACTTCATCTCTTCCAATCCTTCATTCCACCACATCCATCCTCACCACCATCTCCCCACATTTAGAATAATGAGTTACATTTGACCCTATGTTACTCTTTGACAGATTGGGACAAAGAATGAATATAGAAATGAGAGAATATAGAAATGAGCTGCTACTGGCTCTCCCTGTGACCAGCCGCTCACGAGGCACCCGGAAGTGATGGTGAGTTCTAGCCCTGGCCCACCATCCCAGCAGAGCCTCGCAACAAGCCAGACGACCCCCCCACTCCATGAGGGCCTCCATTTTCCACATCCAGACTTCTCTCTCTTCAGACCCCCACCCAGCAGACCAGCCTATCAGCGCCCGGCTCATCGAGTTCCACCCTGCGGCAGTCTTTCTTAAATCCGCTCATGTATGCCGGTCCAGAGACTAGCAGACATGGGGCAGAGCTGCTACTGGCTCTCCCTGTGACCAGCCGCTCACGAGGCACCAGGGAGGGATGGTGGGTTCTAGCCCTGGCCCACCATCCCAGCAGAGCCTTGCAACAAGCCAGACGACCCGCCACTCCATGAGGGCCTCCATTTTCCACATCCGGACTTCTCTCTTGTCAGACCTCTACCCAGCAGACCAGCCTATCAGCGCCCGGCTCGCGCGCGCAAGCGGCCGCATGGTTCATCAATAAATGCTGGACTTAGAGATGCCTACAATAGTATGCTACCTGCACGGCATAGCCTGGCAAGCTACCCGTGTTGTATTTCATATATATGCCAAATACCAGTAACAATTATAGTCCTCATTCCGAATGGATTGAGGCTCTTTATGTTCCTGGAGCAAGCAGATGCCCTTGGGCGCTACTAGCATGAGACAGGACATATGGAGATGTTACTGGGGCCCGCTTGAGCAAATCGATGATGAACGGAACGACAGACAGTGACAGTGAGAAGTTCTGACTTTGTAATGATTGCCAACATATTCTAAGAAATAGCATACTGAAAGTTATAACCTTGCTAAAATATAACTGAGTTACATACAGGGAAATCTTATTTCCAAGGAAATACTAGATGTTTTTCACTAAATCTCATCTAGAGTACATAAGATAGAGTGTGTGCCTTTCATTCAGCCAACCCAAGTTGGATCCCCAGCACTGCATTTGGTTCCCCAAACACTGTCAACATCTCTACTACCTCTAATTTCTTTTTGTGCTAATCCCTGAAGGCAGAGTTAGGAGTAATCCCTGAGTACAGAGTCAGGAGTAAGACCTAAATAACCCAAAACTAATAAATCTCATCAGTAACAATGACAAGAAAATTTATTTGTATTTCTTTACACCCTCCCAAACTAGTAATATTGCTTTGAAACCAATTAAATGTCAGCATCATTGAATGTAAAGAATTAGTGTCAAACATTTATCACACCCTATGTGGAGATTTAAGTCAGTTACTCCCTGAACATTTCTGCTGTTCTCAGCTCTGAGAGTCTTACCTAGAATACTGCACCCCAAATAGAACACACCCGTGGACAACTGATGCTATCTTCCCACATTTATTATTTTCCTTAGATTGCTTATTTATTTTATCTTTCTTATTTCTTTCACACAGCTTTATCTTTTCTTCTTTTCATCAGTCAACACAGTATATATTTACTTATTGTCTCTTCCCACAAGTGTGTAAGCACCATTGACCTCTGGACCAGAGGAACTACTAGTACTGAAGGTAACATACTTGCCTTGCACATGGCTGACTCCAGGTTCAATCCCTGGCACCCCATATGACCCCCTAAGTACAGCTAGGAGTAATTCCTGAGCATAGAGTCAGAAATAAGCCCTGAAAATGACAGGTGTGGCTCCAAAACAAAAAACAAACAAAACTTTCACTTCCAGCCAGCTATAATACAATGGATATGGCACGTGTCTTGTATGCAGCCAACCAGAGTTTGATCCCAGGAACCCCATAGAACCTCCCAAGCTCACCAATAGTATTCCTTGACTGCAGAACCAGAGTAAGCCGAGGCCCCCCCACGAAAAAGAACAAAAAAAAAAAAGGCTCTTATCTGTTTGTTATCTACTTTTTTTTTTTTTTTTTTTGCTTTTTGGGTCACACCCGGCAAGGGATTTATCCTGGCTCTGCACTCAGGAATTACCCCGGTGGTGCTTGGGGGACCATATGGGATGCCAGAGATCGAACCTGGACCGGCTTGGACTGGCCACGTGCAAGGCAAACACCCTACCCGCTGGGCTATCGCTCTGGCCCCGGTATCTACTTTTTGACCATTCATAACTGCATTCCAGTGGTTAGAATAGTACAAATTTATTCAGTGATTAATGAATTAGCACATATTTTGCAGAGAAAAACACATGATCTAATTAAAATAATTATATTTCTAAATAATACAAATTGTTTATACAACTATAAAGCTATCACTACTAACTGAAATATGTTCTTGTACTTTTCCTAGGCTTCCAGGCCAAATGAAGTTAAATCAGCAGTTCCCGTGTTTGTGTTTTTATGCCTTTCTATTCTTCTGTGTGGATGAAAATAAATTCCATCCTTGGTTGTCTCTTCACCTATTCTCCATCTTGGTTGTTTTTTCCCTTCTAGAAAATAGGAAAGACTAATAGAGGCATAAAGGATTGAGGGACAATTAAGGAATAGAATTTAGGAAAATTTTGGTCTAGTATGGAAGTTGTCCTTTAATTCAACATTCATTTTCCTATATAAAACACTGGTAAAACATTAAAACAGAAACATTCAACCCTATCCAAAAATGGGGTAAAGAACAAAAAAAACTTCCTCAAAGAAGATAAGAGGCAGGCTTGGGAGATTATTAGGAAATCTGGGACAATGGTAAAGGGAAGGTCATTCTGGTGCTGGGACTGGTGGTAGGTCATTGAAAGCCTATAACAATTATATTATGAACAACTTTATAAACCATACTGTTTAAATCACTTGTATCACTTGTCTTCCCATGCCTCATCAATTTGCTTGAGTGGGCCTTGGTAACATCTGCATACTTCCTGTCACGAGCTAGTGTAGTCCAAGGGCATCTGTTTGCTCCAGAAACATGAAAAGCCTCAAACCATTCCTTCAGGTCAGGAGAATGAGGTCTATAATTGTTACTGGGTTTTGGCATATAAAATACAACATAGGTAGCTTGCCAGGCTCTGCCATGCGGGTGTTATACTCTCAGTAGTAGGCTCTCATCTCGTGTATTTACTGATGAAACGCAACAGGGAGACATTGGCTTTTCTCTTGAGTGGAGCTCTGAGGAGCTGTGGAGTCTGGATGTTGAGAATGACTGCCCTCATGGTGTGGGGGGTTCCTCTGGCTTCTTGCTAGAATCACTGGGATGATGGTCTAGAGCTAGAACCTGCTGAGAACTGTATACAGTGTATAAATGTGAAAGATCCTGGGAAGGACCTGGTCCTAACTTCCATTATTGTCTAAGACTGTCATATGGTTGTAGAGTGGCCGCGCAGACACAGCTGTGGGTCTGGAGTGTCTCTTCCACTGTTGCTGGCTGTGGTAGCTGGGAGCTCACAGCCACGCCCACCAACATGGAGGTGGAGGAATAGGAGAAGGAGGCCAAATTCCCACTCCAAGTCCAGCCAGCTTGCCACCCCGCACATGTGAGTGAACCCTAGGAGCTATGTTGTATTCGACCAGGGGCTGACTGGGCCATTTACCACCCTCCAGAATTTCATGGGCTGCTTCCACTTGGTGCCGAGCAGTGCAGCTGTGGGTCTGGAGTGGTTGGGTCTGGAGTGTCTCTCTTCCAGTGTTGCCAGTGCAACTGTGGGTCTGGAGTGTCTCTCTTCCAGGGTAGCTGGCTGTGGTGACTGGGAGCTCGCAGCCATGCCTTCTGACATGGCGGTGGAGGAATGGGAGGAGCCCAAATCCCCACTCCAAGTCCAGCCAGCGTGGCCCCTCCCCCCCACGAGTAAGCAAACCCTTGGAGCTATGTTGGACTTGGCCAGGGGCTGGCAGAGTCATTTACCATCCTCTGGAGCTCCATGGGCTGCTTCCCACGTGGGGCCAAGCGGCGCAGCTGTCGGTCTGGAGTGTCTCTCTTCTGCTGTTATTTTTTCATACTGTATTTTTTCATAATGTTTAAAGTATGAAAAAAAAGAGAGAATTACAAATGGCCAAAGTCATATAAAAAATGCTCTGCATCAGTAAAATGCAAATCCAAACAACAATGATATGTCACCTCACACTAGTAAAACTGGCACACATCAAAAGAAGAACAACAACAAGACAGTGTTGCCATGGGTGTTGGGGAAAAGGACCCTCATTTGTTGCTGGTAGAAATGTCAATTGGGTCAACCTTTTCAGAAAACAATATGGACTCTTTTCAAAGCACAAGAAATTGATCTCTGTATGAGCCAGCAATTCTACTTCTTGGGATATACCCCAAGGACCCAAAAACACTATTCAGAAAATATGTTTGTGTTCCTGTGTTCATTGCAGCATTATTCATGATAGCAAAAACCTAGAAACAATCCAAGTGTCCAAGAACAATCGACTGGGTAAAGAAACAATGGCACATATACACAATGGAATACATTTAAGAAAAAGATGAAATCATGCAGCTTGCTGCTATGGAGATGGATCTGAAGAGCACCATGCTGGAGTAAAGTTAGTCAGATGGAGAGAGACACACAAAGAATAATCTCCTTTATATGAGGGTTATGAAGAAACATAGTAGGGGAGGTAACAAATGCCCCAAAACAAAATAAACTGAGAACTTGAGAACTATCTTCAGAAGGAGGCTTGGTTGGGGGGTGGTGGTGTAGATAGGAGGAACACTGCAACAATGGCGGAGGGAAGTGGTCACTCTGGAGGAGGAGGTGGTCCTAGAAGGTGGTAAAGAGATATGAATGATACAAATAGCTTAATAAATGCTAAGACAAGGAGTTAACAATTGTGTATCAGATAAGCAACAATTTTCACATAGATTGATTTTCTATTTTAATCTCTATTGATGTTAATATTATAGCTTATAGCTTTTTATCTAATCAATTTTAATTCCAGAATCATATTGACAGTGTGGCTTTTTCCTATATTACAATAATTTTTTCAAAGAAAGAGAGATGCATGAAACCCTATCAGTAACAGTATTGTAAACCACAGTGTCTGAAAGGAAAAAAAAAAACTTGTCATAGAGACAGGCTGGGAAGGGGGTTGGTAACTGGGGACAGTGATGGAGGGAAGTGGACGTTGGGGAAGGGACTGGTGCTGGAATTCAATCATGAATAACTATAAAATCATAGTGCCTTAATTTTTAAAATTTTTAATTTATCTTCCATAATAACTAAGAGAAGTTTAACAGAAGGGGATTCGGAAAATATGTACTTGCAAAAAGGATCCCACCTTTTTAATTTATAAGACTGAAATGACACCATCTGTGATTCAGGACTAGAAATAATCTTTATGAGGTGATTGTGTGTGAGGATTATTAAGTGGCAACTTATTTATGCAAAAATATAAATCTGCAGGAAGAATATGCAGTCACCTCTGTCCACATGCTTAAAGGACAGACAGGCAGAGCTGGTTAAAAGCCCTGACCCTGAGCCAGAATGGAAGTTTTAGGTGTGCTGCAGCCATGTGTAGGCACAAAAGTTGTCTGCACAGTAGGAAACCCAACCTGCTAAGTAAATAATATCTGGGAATTTTTTTTAAGATCTTGCTAAATCCTAAGTGATTGAGCAGTCAATTCATTCCATTTGCAACATATAACTTAAGGTGGCACTATTCGCAATCCTATTTTTATAGACAAGAAAACTGAGGACCAGAGAAATGAATCCCCGTTTCCAAGACATATACTCCCACTGCCAGTGAGATGTGATACTGGTATCTGAGCCTATTCATCTTTCCCAAGAACCCCTAAGTTGAACCTGTTCTCAGGGGAGATGGGCTGACCCAGCAGGTTTTCACCTGATGAAGTAAAGGGGCACTTCTAACAGCCAAGGGGGCAGTGTCCACAAAGTAGCACATTCATCTTACCTATACACAGGGCATTGATAATAGTGGCATGTAGAAGACAGTCCATAAGGTATCAACAATAAGAATATTTACCAACAATTTGAAAAAATGTCCCTATCTCCTGCCCTTCTCCAACGAACACTACTACCATTTTTCTTGTGGCCTCCTACTCCCTTTTCCTCCCTTGAGTTCTCTGGATTTATGGAGGGAGGAGGAAGTAAGGAGATAGGGCAGGGAGGAGGAATTAGCAATGAACCTTTTAACAAAGCATGTGCTATAATCTCTTCGTATTTCTGATTTAATCTCTTCATACTTCTGATACAATCTCTTCATACTTCATACTTCTGATCATGTCCACCAAGACCATTCATGGGAATTCACAGTTCCACAGGGCTAAATCAAAATGTTGGACATGGGAATCCACTGGTGGACAGTTCCACAATGAAATTGACCCCATCATCTTTAATCGACAGTTTTGCCTGACCGATGTTGCTATCGTCTCAAAATTCCAAAAAAGGATCGGACCACCATCTCCTTTTGTGCAAAATTCTACTTCACACAACAGGGAGAAAAGGCTGCAAACTTTAAGAAGAGAACTCCCAGAATGGCCACCAACTGGGAACTCTTTGGCACCACTGTGGCAATATGGGAAGATACCATCATTAATGACATTGATGAAGAATACAACCGACTGGTTCAGCACCTCCATGATTGTGCCAAGAATGCCCAGAGAGGAAAAAATAAACACAAAAGGACGCCTGTCTTCAAAAACCTTCAAAAACTCTCGAGCTCATTCTCCAACATGGCAAGGCGCGAGCCTCAGGAGACCAAATGCTAACATCCAAGCTTGCAAAGCAGTGCAGAGAAGACATAAAGGAAGGCCTCAAAGAGAGAAGAGCACAAATACTGGAAGATGTAGCAGAAGCTGGGAAAGGCATTCGCAAAGTCCGCCTGTCCTTCGCCAACTATAAGACCAAGATGGCTGCCCTCCAACGTCCTGATGGATCTATCACATCTTCCAGAAAGGCAATGGAGAAGATTATCCATGATTTCTTCTCAGATCTCTTTGATAGCCACATCCACCTGCCCACATACCAAATTCCACAGAATGGATATGTCATTCCCAACGTTCT
The DNA here is from genome assembly GCA_021461705.1 of Cryptotis parvus. Taxonomy (NCBI): domain Eukaryota; kingdom Metazoa; phylum Chordata; class Mammalia; order Eulipotyphla; family Soricidae; genus Cryptotis; species Cryptotis parvus. The sequence continues at coordinate 66,945 of JAJIBD010007439.1, read as the reverse complement.
CCCTTCTGAAATCCAACATGCCATTTTGTCAGTAAAGAAAGGAACAGCACCAGGCCCAGACAAAGTCAGACCTGAACACCTGAAGAATCTGCCTTCAGTACTCATCAATACACTTGGTCGGCTCTTCACACGCTACCTGTCTGAATGCAAGGTGCCCTTCCATTGGAAAACCAGCAAGACAGTTCTACTGTTCAAGAAGGGGACATCCACGACATTGGCAACTATCGCCCCATCTGCCTGTTGTCTGTCATCTACAAGCTGTTCACTCGAGTCATACTGAACAGGATTGGCAGAACATAAGATGAAGGGCAACCATGCGAGCAAGCTGGCTTCCAAAAAGGATTCAGCATAATCAACCATAGCCACATGGTAACCAAGCTCATTGAAGTATGTAGGGAGTTCAGGATGCCACACTGTTTCACATTCATTGATTTAAAAAGCCTTTGATTCTGTGTAGACTGAAGTGGTCATGAAGCCCTACCCAAACAGGGCGTTCAAACCCAATACATCAAGATCCTTCATGAGCTGTATTACGGATTCACCACCAGGATCTCACCATTCTACAAAGAAGTGATCATCAATGTCAAAAGAGGGGTTCAGCAGGGTGATACCATTTCACCAAAACTCTTCAGTGCCACCCTCGAGAACATCATGCGACAATTAGAATGGGAAGGAATGGGAGTCAAGATAGACGGTCGGCAACTAAACCACCTCCACTTCACTGATGACATCATTCTAATAACACCAAATATTAGCCAAGCGGCACAAATGCTGGCTGACTTTGACCGAAGAATGTGGAAAGATAGGTCTATAGCTGAATCTCAGCAAAACTATGTTCATGAAAAAATTAACTAGTTCCAGAGGCCCCATTCACTCTCAATGGAACAAACATCTCTGAATGAAACAGTTATGTGTCCCTAGGTCGAGAACTCAACATGATGAACGACCTAAAACCTGAGCTGCACAGGAGGAAGAGAGCGGCATGGAATGCCTTCAAAAGCATCAAAGAAATAGCTAAAAAAGACAAAGAACCTCCAGCTCCAGGCACATCTCTTCAACTCCACCATTCTCCCTGCATTAATATACGCCTCAGAGACCTGGGCCCTACAAAAGCAGGATAAGAATGCTATTCGGGTCTCCCAAAGAGGAATCAAAAGAGCTATGCTGGGAATATCACGCCTCACTCAAGTGAAAGAAGGAATCCGGAGCTCCGACCTCCGTTGCTGTTCCAGAGTCAGGGACACTGTCTCATTTGCCAAGGCATCGAAAATCAGATGGGCTGGACATGTAATGCAATTTGGAGATGATCGCTGGACTAGAGCCATTACCGACTGGATCCCAAGGGATGTCAAAAGATCACGTGGCCCCCACCTACAAGATGGTCAGACTTCTTCGTCAAGACTCTGAATGAACGGTTTGAGGCTCTTCATATTCCTGAAGCAACCAGATGCCATTGGGCTACATTGGCACGTGATAGGGTCAAATGCAAATATTACTGGCGCCCACTTGAGCAAATCGACAAATAACGGGATGTCAAGTGATAAAGTGACTTCTGATTTATTCTTAACTCACCCCAGATTTTAACTGCTCTTGAAGTTTAAATATTTGAATTATTTTTAGTATTTTTTCTTCGTCAAGACCCTGAAAGGAACGGTTTGAGGCTCTTCATATTCCTGAAGCAACCAGATGCCATTGGGCTACACTGGAATGTGATAGGGTCAAATGGAAATGTTCTTGGTGCCTGTCGAGCAAATTGATGAATAACGGATTCAAGTGAAGTGATCAAGTGATTTTTAATATTTTAAATTATTTTAAACTATTTTTAAATTAATATATGAAGTTGATGTGTATAAAGTTAAAATACTAATGCATACACAGAAATATACAGCACTTGAAACATTTATCAAATATTTTCATGTCTTTTTAATTGTATATATTTTTATTTGTATATCTCACGGTGGTATAATAAAATACTTAAAAAAATATTTTCATGTCTTACTGTCTATACATAGGGGAAAAGTACAGCTATTTATACACCTCATATCATATTCAGGCAAGATAGTCCTTAAGGAAAAAAGTGCTTGAACTCACTGTGTTGTAGCTGAAAGCAAAGTTCGTTCCATTCATGGTCTTAATGTCGTTTCCCCAATTGTGACCACAGTAAGAGCAAGTATCAGGTGAGGAAGGACTTCACCCTTGCCTGCACACTGAATATAGAATCTTCATCCTTTGCTTTTTTCAAACAAATAAAAATTAGTTTCAAAAAAAAACCAAAAAGTATACTAAGAACCAATTGTGAACACCTTTGTAATTGTATGTCTCACGGTGGTATAATAAAAAAATTTTAAAAAGAAGTAAAAATAAAGAAAAGAAAATATCAAAAGAAGTACCCCACTGTGATGTAGACACTGCAATATGGTATTCCTTGTTTCCTTTGGAAGTAAAGTATTATCCTTTATTATCTCTATGAAAATTGACTTGAATGACAAGAACCACTTTGCCCAAGCAAATATGCTTTTTCAGGCATAGACTTATTCAAAAAGACGAGTAATTCTGAAGTGTAGTGTCAACCCTAGAAGTTTCTATTTCCCCCAGTTCCTAAAGTTTTATACCAGTTTCAAAACTTCCCATATAATGTCTGGTGCCAAAGCTTCATGATAACCTGGCTTCTGTGTTTTTTAATCTTGTGTCATTCTCTCCCTTCTTTTCTCCCATTTTCTTTCCCTTCCCTTTCTTGAGTGTTGATCCCAAAAGCGCCCTGTAAAATAACTGATACAAACTAATTTCATTTCTTTCTTAGAATTGGCTTCCCGGAAACTCAGTTCACTGTTCCTGTTGTAGCAGCAATTATCCTCATTTCCTAGGTTAAAAAGAAAAGGGTCTTTTTGGGGCGGGACGATAGTCCAGCGGGGTAGGGCGTTTGCCTTGCCCTGTGCCAGCCAGGGTTCGATCCCCGGCATCCCAGATGGTCTCCCAAACACCGCCAGGAGTAATTCCTGAGTGCAGAGCCAGGAGGAACCCCTGAGCATCACCGGGTGTGGACAAAAAAAGAAAGGAGGAAAGAAGAAAGGAAGGAAGGAAGGAAGGAAAGGAAAAAGGAAGGAAGGAAGGAAGGAAGGAAGGAAGGAAGGAAGGAAGGAAGGAAGGAAGGAAGGAAGGAAGGAAGGAAGGAAGGGAAGGAAGGAAGGAAGGAAGAGGAAGGAAGGAAGAAGGAAGGAAGGAAGGAAGGAAGGAAAGGAAAGAAAAGGAAGGAAGGAAGGAAGGAAGGAAGGAAGGAAGGAGAGGAAGGAAGGGAAGGAAAGAGAAGGAAGGAAGGAGGAAGGAAGGAAGGAAGGAGAAGGAAGAGAGAGAGAAAGAAAGAAAGAGGAAGAAGAAAGAAAGAAAGAAAAGAAAGAAAGAAAGAAAGAAAAAGAAAGAAAGAAAGAAAGAAAAGAAAGAAAGAAAGAAAGAAAGAAAGAAAGAAAGAAAGAAAGAAAGAAAGAAAGAAAGAAAGAAAGAAAGAAAGAAAGAAAGAAAGAAAGAAAGAAAGAAAGAAAGAAAGAAAGAAAGAAAGAAAGAAAAAAAGAAAGAAAGAAAGAAAGAAAGAAAGAAGAAAGAAAGAAAGAAAGAAAGAAAGAAAAAGAAAGAAAAGGGTCTTTATTTATAATTTAAAACATCATGCTATGGAATCTACTGCAAGTGAGTGGGAGTAAGAGGTTTGATAAGACAGAGAAAGGACCAGTTTGCCAATAATTGTTGGAAATGGTAATACCAGTCTAGAACTGAGCATGTAAAAAAAACATATGAAAAAATGCTCATCATCACAAATCATCAGAGAGATGCAAATCAAAACAACAATGAGATATCATTTTACACCACAGAGGGGCATATGATGAAATAGCACAGGGCAGTTATGGAGGAGGAAGTTAATATTATGAAGAAATTATCAGGTAGTCACAGGCCTAGGGAGACATGAGAGAGAGGATCATTGTCACCAAGGTCTGCAGACAGCTTGGAGAAAGTGTGAATAGGTTGATCTTCTGTGAATAGGTTGATTACAGGATCTGGTTGGCTTGCTGAGGAGCAAGTGTTTATTGGAGGGTGTGGAGAGAGGTCAGGAATAGTTCCTGAGAGGTTACCATGATCTGTAAGGTCCAGAAAATGAATTCAGAGAGCCCACACCAGCAGACAAAGATGGGGACTAGCATTTAAACACAGGCTCCTTCTGTGGTGACTTGAGGAGTGATGGCAGGCAACAGCTCTTCAGGCTCTCTTTGATTTCCCATCAATAGAATGAAAATGGTCTAAACACAGAAAATGGAACAGTGTGCTAATAATTGTCGAGGGTACTAATGCCAACCTAGAACTGAGCATTAAATAGAGGCAAAAGGATACACATGACAACCTTTTAATGTTCTGTAATCCATAATCTGGAAGGGAAGGAAAAGAGAAAGAGAGAGAAAGGGAAAGAAATAAAGAACCTGCCATGGAGGTGGGCTGGGGAAGGGGAGGGAATAGGGGACGTTGGTGGTGGGAGATGGGCACTGGTGGAGGGATGGGTGCTGGAACACTGTATGACCAAAACCCAAATATGAACTTTTTTAATTATATATCTTTGTAATTGTAAAAATAAAAAAAATTAAAAAAAAGAAAATGGTCTAAACAATATTATGACATGCATCTCAGTTTTGTGTGAGCGGGATCCTTAGGGACCTCCAGAATCACAAGGTTTATGTATTACCAACCTCTGTCTGCTGTCAGGACTGGCACTGATCTGATGTTAGTCTTTCACATATGGGTTCTATTTAATTTCCTCTAACCCACCACCTCTTCTGTTTTAAGCCTGTTTTCTCTCATTGCAGAGGCTGTGTCTCTAATGATAGCACAGTGGGTAGGGCGTTTGCCTTGCATGCAGCTGACATGGGTTTGATTCCTGGCATCCCTATGGGATGGTCACCCAAGCACCTCCAGGAGTAATTCATGATTGCAGAGCCAGGGAGCAACCCCTGAGCATTGCTGGGTGTGACCCAAAAGGCAAAAAAAAAAAATAAATAACAATAATAATAATAATAATAATAATAAACAAAGAAAATGTGAGCAGTAGTGAAAATGAAAGAGAAATCTGGGAGAAGGGGAAATGTTCTAGTGATCTTTATGCTAGGGATTTGCTCCAGAAGTATCTCTCTCTCTCTCTCTCTCTCTCTCTCTCTCTCTCTCTCTCTCTCTTCATCTCTCCTCCATAGTAGTTCTTATGCCACTAAAATGATGAGTGCCAGCAGTAACTTCTTAGGAATTGCAAGTTTGAGGACATTTTCATTATGATGCACAGTGCGTATGCTTGGATATAACCTACTGATAGTGGGGAAATCTAACACAGGTATTGAACCACCAAAAACCTAGTAATTATTTTTGATAGCAATTCAGTGCTTTTAACAGTGTCAGCCTTTCAGATAGGAGGTTATATTCTGGGCTGCTTGTGCTGTATGCCTGGAGAGTGTATCGAGTGGGATGAGCTTCCACCATTTTGGGTGGTGAGCTGACCACATATCCAAAAAGAGCAAAGAACAATTGCTGGCGTGGATGTGGGGGAAAAGGGGACACTCATCCATTGTTGGTGGGAATGCCGGCTGGTATAGCCTTTCTGGAAAACAATATGGACTTTCCTCCAAAGACTAGAAATTGAAGTCCCATTTGACCCAGCTTTACCACTCCTGGGAATATACTCTTGAAGCCAAAATACGCAGCAGAAACACCATCCCTACTTTTATATTCATAGCGGCATTATTCACAATAGCCAGAATCTGGAAACAACCAGAGTGCCTGAGAATCAATGACTGTATAAAGAAGCTTTGGTACTATAACTTATAACCACCATATCTAGATCTCATTTTATATCTGACTTTCTCTTTTGATTGGTCACATTAACTCACATCTGTTGTGTTAACTGTTATATTTATATCCACTAAGCTACTTTATTTGGAGATATTTCCATGCTTTTTTTAGTTCTCTTTTCTTTGTTCCTGATTTTACTTTTGTTGACTTAAACATTATCATCCCACAGTTACTGTTACAGTAGATGTGAGAATTTACTAAAATCTACACTGATGTTCATTCCCTCATATTCCCTAGATATCCATATCCTCCCCAAACAAAAACTTCTGTCTTCTCCTCTTCCATCTCTCCTACGCACTCCCCAAATGTCTAATCAGTTTAATGTTCACACATGACTTATGAAATATGTCTAGTTACTTAAAAATCCCTATTGTATCACTGTATCACTGTCTTCCCGTTCATCATCGATTTGCTCGATCGGGCTCCAGTAACATCTCCCCTATGTCCTGTCTCATGCAAGTAGAGTCCAAGGGCACCCGCTTGCTCCAGGAACATAAAGAGCCTCAAACCGTTCCATCAGTTCATGGGAATGAGGTCTATAATTGTTACTGGTATTTGGCATATCAAATACAACACGGATAGCCTGCCAGGCTCTGCCGTGCGGGTAGCATACTCTTGTAGTCATCTCTAAATCCAGCATTTATTGATGAACCACGCTGCCGCCAGCGTGAGCGAACCAGGCTGTGATAGGCTGGTCTGCTGAGTGGAGTTCTGATGAGGGGTAAGTCCGGATGTGGAAGGCGGAGGCCCTCATGGATTGGGGGGGTCATCTGGCTTGTTGCGAGTCTTTGCTGGGATGGCGGGCCAGGGCTAGAACCTGCCATCCCTCCCGGGCGCCTCATGAGCGGCTGGGCACAGGGAGAGCCAGTAGCAGCTCTGCCCCATGTCTGTGAGTCTCTGGATCAGCATACCTGGGCCATATTTAAAAACGACTGCTGGAGACAGAGAGAGAGATAGAGAGAGAAAGAGAGGAAACTGGGGTACCTGCTATTAAGGCAGGTGGGGGGGACGGGAGGGGAGGGGTACATTGGTGGTGGAAATGGGGGCACTGGTGGAGGGATGGGTGCTGGAATACTGTATTACCAAGAACCAATTATGAACACCTTTGTAATTGTATGTTTCACGGTGGTATAATAAAAAAAAATTTAAAAAAAATAAATAAATTACAATAAAAATAAAAACGACTGCTGCAGGGTGGATCTCGATGACCCGGGCTGTGATAGGCTGGTCTGTTGGGTGGAGTTCTGATGAGGGAGAAGTCTGGATGTGGAAAACAGAGGCCCTCATGGAGTGTGGGGTCTTCTGGCTTGTTGTGAGGCTCTGCTGGGGTGGCAGGCCAGGGGTTAGAACCCACCATCCCTCCCAGGCACCTCATGAGCGGCTGGGCACAGGGAGAGCCAGTAGCAGCTCTGCCCCATGTCTGTGAGTCTCTGGAGTGATAGCCCAGCAGTAGGGTGTTTGCCTTGCATGCGGCAGGCCCATGCAGGCCCAGGTTCGATCCCCGGAATCCCATATGGTCCCCCCGAGCACCGTCAGGGAGGGATTCCTGAGTACAGAGCCAGGAGAAACCCCTGAGCATTGCTGGGTGTGACCCAAAAAAAAAATGCAGCCCTATTGTATACAGTTAAAAATCTTAATTTCCACAAAACACAACCTTGAACAAAACCATGCATATATAGTCATCTACCTAATGCCTAGAAATATGTACATTATAAGTGTGCATTTTACATATTCAAATCAAATATTTAGTTCCTCAAAATTTCACTTCAACCTTCCTACCTCTCTAGGCCCTGAGTGCTCCTCCCAAAGGGAAATGCATGCCGAGAAAACAAGGTCCTGATTCTCAACTCTGTGCAAATTGCCTATTCATAAGTATTAGGTCAAAATTAGTGTGTTTGCCCCCTTTAACTATTCCCTATGCCCAGACTATTCCCTGCATCTTACCAAGGAGAAGAAGGAAAGTGCCAAGTAAGTTACACATGCCAAATCACAGATACAGAAAAAGGGAGACAGCAATCAAAGTCTGTCTATGCTTAGCTTGAAAGGCAGCTTCCCCAGACTTTGAGTCCCAGAATAGAGGTCGCTCACCACCCAAAATGGTGGAAGCTCATCCCACTCAATACACTCTCCAGGCATACAGCACAAACAACCCAGAATATAACCTCCTATCTGAAAGGCTGACACTGTTAAAAGCACTGAATTGCTATCAGCAATAATGACTAGGTTTTGGTGGTTCAATACCTGTGTTAGATTTCCCCACTATCACTAGGTTATATCCAAGCCTATGCACTGTGCATCATAATAAAAATGTCCTCAAACTTGCAATTCCTAAGAAGTTACTGCTGGCACTCATCATTTTAGTGGCATAAGAACTACTATGGAGATGAAGAGAGAGAGAGAGAGATGAGAGAGAGAGAGAGAGAGAAGAAAGAGAGAGAGAGAGATACTTACTTCTGGAGCAAATCCCTAGCATAAAAAATCACTAGAACATTTCCCCTTCTCCAAGATTTCTCTTTCATTTTTTACTACTGCTCACATTTTCTTTTCTTTTTTTTTTTTTTTTTTTTTTTTTTGCCTTTTGGGTCACACCCAGCAATGCTCAGGGGGTTACTCCTGGCTCTGCAATAGTGAATTACTCCTGGAGGTGCTTGGGTGACCATCCCATAGGGATGCCAGGAATCAAACCCGTGTCAGCTGCATGCAAGGCAAGCGCCCTACCCACGGTGCTATCATTAAAGACACAGCCTCTGCAATGAGAGAAAACTGGCTTAAAACAGAAGAGGTGGTGGGTTAGAGGAAATTAAATAGAACCCATATGTGAAAGACTAACATCAGATCAGTGCCAGTCCTGACAGCAGACAGAGGTTGCTAATTCATAAACCCTGTGATTCTGGAGGTCCCTAAGGATCCCGCTCACACAAAACTGTGTGGAGACGCATGTCATAATATTGTTTAGACCATTTCCATTCTATTGATGGGAAATCAAAGAGAGCCTGAAGAGCTGTTTCCTGCCATCACTCCTCAAGTCACCACAGAAGGAGCCTGTGTTTAAATGCTAGTCCCCATCTTTGTCTGCTGGTGTGGGCTCTCTGAATTCCTTTTCTGGACCTTACAGATCATGATAACCTCTCAGGAACTATTCCTGACCTCTATCCACACCCTCCAATAAACACTTGCTCCTCTGCAAGCCAACCAGATCCTGTAATCAACCTATTCACAGAAGATCAACCTATTCACACTTTCTCCAAGCTGTCTGCAGACCCTTGGTGACAATGATCCTCTCTCTCATGTCTCCCTAGGCCTGTGACTACCTGATAATTTCTTCATAATATTAACTTCCTCCTCCATAACTGCCCTGTGCTATTTCCTCATATGCCCTTTTTTCCCAGCATGGGGAGGCAGTCAGGATAGAGGAGTTTTCATTTTTGGGGGGGCCAGGATTGGGGAGTGGGAGAGGATTGAAGGACGTGGTGAATCTGATGCCTTTTCTGTACCTTCAGAGCTCCAGCCTAGTTCAATAATCCCTGAGCTCCACTTTGCGTGTGGCAAGGTATAAATATATGCTAATAGGAGATCTGGCTCCTTGTCACAACACATTGCAGGCTGAATTCGTGCAAGATAGAATAAAAAAGATTAGATGCAATCTTGAAGTCAATCAGAAAGCAAGAGGAAACCAAAAAAAAAAAAAAAATGGAGCTCAGATTGTCAACAAGGAAAGGCAGAAAAATGACTTGAATCGAATTGCAGTTTATCTCGTTAAGCGTTAAAGGAAACCAATTTCTTTCCAGAAATGGGAAGGCAATTTAAGCATTTCTACAGTTTTACTAAAGTTTGAAATTTTCTAGTGAAAGAATAAGATTTTCTTTATTTCTGAATTATCTGACATTTTCCCTGTACTCTCAGGGACTAGAAGCCCTAGATAAGAGGATATTTAAGAAAAAGAGAGCATAGTTATCAATAACTAAGGAAAAATAATCTATTAAAGAATATTCTTTTGGGGCCAGCATGACAGTACAGCGGAGAGGGCATTAGCCTTGCACAGCTGACCCAGGTTCAATCCCCAGCATCCCATATGATCCCCTGAGCACTGCCAGGAGCAATTTCTAAGTGTAAAGCCAGGAATAACCCCTGAGCAAAGCCAGGTATGACAAGCCCACCCAAGCAAAGGATACTCATTTGATTTTTTTTTAGCCTTTTCTGTTTCCATGTCAAAGAACCAAAGAAAACTAAGAACTTTGTGTAAAATTTTCAGCCTACAAAATCTAGTTTGACCCCAGATAAATCGAGTTATGTTTAATTGCCAAACATAGAGATTATTTCATCTTTTAAAAAAGTGCCTGCTGAGGAGAAAGGCTGGGGGGGTTAGGGTGGGCCACGGAAGTGAAGGGAACCTGGATGCACTGGTGGATGGATGTTGACACTTTTTGGTCAGGCTGACGCTGAAATACGGTATGCCTAAAACTAAACTATGAATAACTTCATAAATCAGTGTCTTAATATCACTGTCACTGTCTTCCCGTTCATCATCGATTTGCTCGAGCGGGCACCAGTAACATCTCCATATGACCTGTCTCATGCAAGTAGAGCCCAAGGACACCTGCTTGCTCCAGAAACATAAAGAGCCTCAAACCATTCCATCAGGTCATGGGAATGAGGTCTATAATTGTTACTGGTAGCTGGCATATCAAATACGACACGGGTAGCTTGCCAGGCTCTGCCGTGCGGATAGCATACTCTTGTAGTCATCTCAAAATCCAGCATTTATTGATGAACCGCGCGGCCGCAAGAGCCTCGTGAGCCGGGCTGTGATAGGCTGGTTTTGAACCTGAAGTTTGATCTCATATCATGGTAGACTGAGGTCGCCTCTTTTGTCAAGAACAAAGGTGGTTTCCGTGGTGACATAATCTCAATTTTCATAAGTTCTTTACAACAATGCTTCCATTGGCTAAGATCAAAAGAAATGCTGCCAGAAGGCTTCCAGTCATTTCTGAAGATCTTCTCTGTTATAAACTGCAAAAATATGAGTAATAGCCTGTCCAGGATCAGGGTTGATGACAGAGAAATTATACATTTTCTTGGCACCTTTCTCCATTGCTCGAACTCTGGTTTTCTTGTTAATGAGTATTATCAAAGTTGGCTCCACTTTAGCTTCAATTTCTTCTGGAGTATAAAAACAATAAAGTTTTCCCCCTCTCAAAACACAAAACAACTTTCTCCAAATAATCAGACCTTCAATCAATTGCTGCTGATTAAGAAATCCTGCAAACACATCCTCAGCCATGCAAGCTGGCTTAATAAAAGAGTTAAAAAATATTTTTTAAAGACGAACAGCTTTCCCCCATGTCTGAGAGACTCTGGACCAGCATACCTAGGCGGATTGAGGATAAAGCTGCTGCAGGGTGGGTGTCGATCCAGGCTGTGATGGGCTGGTCTGCTGGGTGGAGTTCTGACGAGAGGGAAGTCTAAATGTGGAAAATGGCGGCGCCCGTGGAGTGAGGGTGGTGGTCTGGATTATTGTGAGGCTCTGCCGAGGTGGTGGGCCAGGGCTAGAACCCGCCATGCCTCCCGACTGCCTCATGAGCGGCTGTGCACAGGGAGAGCAAGGAACAGCTCTCCCCCATGTCTCAGAGACTCTGGACATGGGGGAGACATGGGGGAGAGCTGTTCCTTGCTCTCCCTGTGCACAGCCGTTCATGAGGCAGTCGGGAGGCATGGCGTGGTTCTAGCCCCTGGCCCCCCACCTCGGCAGAACCTCCACAACAAGCCAGACCACCACCCTCACTCCACAGGCACCGCCATTTTCCACATTTGGACTTCCCTCTCGTCAGAACTCCACCCAGCAGACCAGCCCATCACAGCCCAGCGCTGGTTCATCAATAAATTGCTTTATTTGGAGGTTTTTAAAAGAGTTTGCCTCCTGCTCGGCAAGCCTGGCAAGCTTCTCGTGTTGTATTTGATATGCCAAATTCCAGTAACAATTATATTAGGTCATTCCCATGACCTAATATAATGGTGTGAGGCTCTTTATGTTCCTGTAGCAAGCCGATGCCCCTGGCTCTACTGGCATGAGACAGGACATATGGAGATATTACTGGTGCCCGCTCTAGCAAATAGATGATCAACGGGAAGATCGTGATCGTGATCGTGAAAGACCAAATCCTTCAATCTGTGAAGGTCAAATAAAATAGATGTATCTCAAGGCCTAAGTACATTCTGCTGAAGCTCAAAGAGCTACTCAGAATGAACTCAGATTTTTATTAATAAGCCCTATTTCTTCATTCCTCGGGAACATTTTTACCTTGTTCCCTGCCAATACAGTTATTCAACAGAAACTACTAAACCTCTAGTTTCAAAGTTAAAACTAAAACTTCCCCCAGTACCATGTTCCATTTATGGTTAGTGACTTGCTAATCAATAAAACAAGATCTACCTCTTTCTCTCTCTTTCTCTCTCTCCCTCTCTCTTCTCTCTCCCCCTCTTCTCCACTTTCTCTCTCTCTCTCTCTCTCTCTCCTTCCCTCCCTCCCTCCTTCTCTCTTCCCTCTTCTCTCTTCCCCTTTTTTCCCTGCACCCTCTCTCCTCCTCTTTCCCAAGGCGTTTCTCCCTCCCAAAGAGTCAGCAAGACTTAAAGAACCCACATACTGGTGGTGTCCATTATCCCAATAAGATTGAGAATGGAGCTCCCATATTTAACTCAGCACTTGTATGTATTGTTTGAATCTTTTTACAGTGAAAATTATAACTTATACACACACTGTTTCTGCAAATTTTAATACCCTTTCAGACCTTTAAGAATGAATATACTATGGTACTTCAGATGAACATCTCTGAAAAACTTTCAACTGAAGCCCGTTAGATGAACTTAGGGGCTCTTCTTTTGTTACTCTTTAGTAGGGACTGAACAAAGCTTACATGAAACTTGCTGTCATGTGAATTTTGTACTCAGGTTTTCTTTTTCCTCACACACTCCCTCCACTAAGGGCTCACTCTACCTTCTGGAGGAAGAATGAAGGAAACTAAAATGACTTCTCTGAAGTAGGAAATAAAACAATCAGTGCCATCTAGGGCAGCCAGATGTTTTCCAGTGTGATGAAAAAATAAAATCTCAGGCAGATCCATCAGAGAGAATATGCAGGAACCTAAAATGTGTCTTCCCTAGTTTCTCCCTTCTACTGACAACTTTTCCTTTTCAATGACTTATATTGTGCCAGGAGAAAACAATATGAAATTCATCCCTAATGAACAATAATTATAGCTTTAAGAAGCTGTACAATCAGTGTTCAGTGATTTCATTATTAGATAGCACCATAAATTATGCTAATGCTGATAACAGTTCTGGATGAGAGAGGTCCAGATCCGGGAGACTGCACTGAAATTATTTACATCCTCTATTTCTGAAACAATAGGCCTGGCAATTTGAAAATCAGATGATCCAATTTATTCTGGCAGGACACACATGTAACAAGTTGCATCAACTATAAAATTAAATCGCCTTCTTTCCCACCCTTTTTCTCTTTAAAGTTCCTTCTTAGTCTTCTTTTACCTTGCATATTCCCCCATCTCCTTTGAAGAGCAATTTCTTATTATTAAAAATCTTGTTTCTAAAATTATTCAGTGATAGTGGTTGATGATATCATGGACACCTTTAGCATACACGTGCCATAGTACAAGTACAGTCTAAATTTACCATGCTTAAAAAGTTTTATTGCCTACCTAGATGCAGAAAATAGGGCAGGAAACTTTGACAATAAGAAGTAATTACCTCTTTTGAATAAAGAGAGAGAGAGAGAGAGAGAATAAAGAACCTGTCATGGGGGCAGGCTAGGAAAGGGGAGGAATTGGGGGTTATTTTGGTGGAAAATGGGCACTGATGGGGGGATGGTGCTAGAACACTGTATGAACGAAACCCGAACATGAACATCTTTGTAATTGTATATCTCATAGTCGTATAATAAAATATTTTTAAAAGAAGTAAATTATTACCTCTTTTAATCAAATCTACAAAATTGTAAAGATAGTATGAGAATAAATACCAAATGAATATGGGGATCTGGTCCATGTCTCTTAACTCCTATGTTTAACTCTTTTCCCTTGAGTTTTCCCATTTCTCTTATTAGTAACACAAGCTACCATATTTTCAGTGATAATAGTATACTTGTCCCTATGCAAAGACTTTTTTTATATGCTATCTTATTCAATCCTTAGAAAACCCCCTACACAATGAGTCTATGATATCAATTCTGCAGAAGACACAATGCACACACACACACATACACACACATACCATGCCTAAAAATACACACTTAGTAAATGGAGAATGTAAGATTCTAATGCAGGTAAAGCTAGGATTGCTGTCAGGTAATGTGAGAAACCCAACACAAATTTGATGACAGATGTAATTCCTTCCTGAAGTTTCATAAAGGTCAGCAAAGGAGGAAATGATGTCAAAGAAAGACTTTCTTCATCTTCTCATTAAACACTACCAAAGATGCAAAGCAACTGAAAGATGCCAATTGATGTGATCCATTTGAAAAAGTAATTGGTGACACCAATTAAAGCTAACAGATGCATTTATTATGTACTCAAAAGTTGAACTCCCAGAACAAGCTCACCAGAAAGGGCATGACAAATAAGTCACAGCAGCAGGATTCAATTTAGTCCTCACACTGGAAGTAACACAAATACTGTCCAATGAGAGTAGAATATGCAAATTAATTGCAGTCTGGTCATACAGTGGAATAGTCAACAAGAATGAAACAAAATAAACTATTGGTTCACACAGACATAATGTTGAAAGTAGAAACAAAAATTACTTATATATCCCATCAAAAAATGGGGATAAGAAATGAACAGAAACTTCCTCAAAGAAGAAATCTGAATGACCAAAAGGCATATGAAAAAAGTGCTCTTCATCATTAATCAACAGGGAGATGCAAATCAAATAAACAGTGAGCTATAATCTCACACCACAGAGACTGGCACTCATCCAAAAGAGCAAGAACAACTGGTGCTGGCATGGATGTGGGGGAAAAGGAATTTCATCCACTGTTGATGGGAGTGCCGACTGGTCCAGCCCTTTCGGAAAACAATATGGACGTTTCTCCAAAATCTAGACATTGAGCTCCCATTTGACCCAGCAATACCACTCCTGGGAATATACCCTGGAAACCCAAAAACACACAGCAGAAACACTATCTGCACTCCTATATTCATCACAGCTCTATTCACAATAGCCAGAATCTGAAAACAGCCTAAGTGCCCGAGAACAGAGGACTGTCTAATGAAAGTATAGTACATCTACACAATGGAATACTATGCAGCTGTCAGAAAAGACAAAGTCATGAAATTTACCTGAAAATGGATGGACATGGAGATTATCATGCTGAGTTAAATTAGAAGGAAAAAAAGACAGATATAGAATGACTGTATTCATTAATGGGTTATAAATAAATACCTGTGTTCTACTAATTGTGGGAAATGGTAACACCAGACTAGAACTCAGCATTGAATATGCACAAAGAGACTTATATGATAAACCCTAAATGCCTGTAGGGCAAGCCACAATGTTTAAGAGAAGAGAGAGAGAGAGAGAGAGAGAGAGAGAGAGAGAGAGAGAGAGAGGTGCAGAGACAGAGACAAAGAGAAAGAGGAAAAAAAAAAAGTGCCTGCTATAGAGACAGGCCAGGGGTGGGTGGGAGGGAATGTGGGTGGTGGAAACTGAGCACTGGTGGAGGGGACTTTGGTGGTAGGAATTGAGCACTGGTGGAGGGACAGGTGCTGGAACACTGTATGACTGAGACCCAATTATGAACATCTTTGTAATTGTATATCTCATGGTGGTATAATAAAAAAATTACTAACTATATATTCCATATACATGATATTTCAAACTGCTCTATGAAGTATATATGAAGTAGTGAAACTACTCTATGGGTACAAAAGTCAGAATAAAAGATCGCCCCTGGACTACTGTCTAGAGGGGGGGAGGGAACATTCTATAGAAAAATAGAGAAATACCCTACATCTTGATGGCGGGATGAGGGTGCACCGTGTGGGGCAGTAAGAGGATATTTACAAAGTGTATTCAAATGCAAAAAAATGTATTGAGCTGTACACTTAATATTTCTCGCCCTCAGGTATGTTACCTCTCTATTTTTTCAAATAAATATTCATTGGGCCCCTTTTCCCGAAAGCCCAGTAATCAGAGCAGTTGGTTCCCCAAACTTTTCCTCTGTCAGATTTCATCTCCAACCCCTACTCTCTGCTCTTACTTTCTAAATTAATTCTTTACTACCTCCTAGTAGCTTCCTTTCCCTTCCTTTATAAATCCATTTGGTTCCTTCTGGCACCTTCCATTTCTCCTCTACTCATTACTGTAATCACTAAAACAAAAATCCCAGCAGCCAAACAGATCAAATGAACAACTTTCTTTGGAAGAATTAATGTACTTCTAGAAACAGATCTTAATTATTTGTTCCTATCTCCTCTGAGAAGTGATTAAGCTCCCTGGGGCTCGGGATTCTGCATCCCCAAGTGCCCAGTAAATTTGGAGTATTAAATAAATACTCTAATTAAACACTTAAAATTATAAAACCTTGTGAGTCACAGAGTTCTCACCATTCTCTCCAAAGCAATCAATGGATTAAGGCAATAGACACCAATTTTGGATTTTGGATGATAAAACTATGTTTTAGATGCTTTTGTCTGAAAATTACAAGAAAAATTCAAGAGAGCTGTGATTGTCTGGAATCATTTTTTTTTTAACTTTAAATCTTTTTATCCCTGCATTTTACTGAACAGACATAACTAGGCAAATTTCTGGTCAAGAGGGATTAGACAGAAATAATTCCTTTGGAATTTGTAGAGGAGAAAAAAAAAGGGCAGGAAGTATGAGCATATTCCTAAATCATAAACTCTGTAATAAAAGGAACAAATTGGAAACCAACATTCATTTTCTTAATCTTTCTCTTTCTTTCATTAGAGGGAGAGGAATCAGCTCCTGCAGTGTTAGGGGCGCCATATTCCCTTTCATGCCAAGAACAAATCCAGGACTCCAGCATGCAAGGTGTATATCCAGCCCTTTGAGTTCTTTTTCCCCCTTTCTTGCTTTTTTTGTTTCTTTTTGGGGTCACACCCATCAATGCTCAGGGGATTACTCCAGGCTCTGAACTTAGGAATTACTCCTGGCAGTGCTCAGGGAATCATATGGAATGCCAGGGAGGAACTTGGGTCAGCCATGTGCAAGACAAACACCCTACCCTCTGTACTATTGCTCCAGCCCCACCCTCTTTTTCTTCCTTCATTGTCTTTCTCTTAAAAACCACAAATCCTAGGGGCCAGAGGGATATTCCAGCAGGTAGGGTGTTTGCCTTGCACATGGCTGAACCAGGTTCAATTCCCTGGGAGCCTATATGTCCTCCAAGCACCACCAAGACTAATTCCTGAGTGCAGAGTCAGGAATAACCCCTGAGCACTTATGGGTATGACTCAAAAAGCAAAAAAAAAAAAAAAACAGCAGATCCTAGTATGGTGACTGGCTCCACTTTTTATACGGGTGGAAGAATTCTTCATCTAGTCTCTTGAGAAGATACATAATAGCAGGCCTTTCACAAGTATAAGTTTTCAAATTGGAGTTCTGCCTCCTCCTTATCACCATCAAAGAACTTCAAAGTTCCAAATCAGATATGCAAAGGAGAAAAATAAACACAAAGAAAGAGTTCAACCTAAAACCTACAAAGGAAGAATGGCTTACTTTAAAGTCTATTTTTAAAATGCTGTATTCAGCCAAATTTAGAGAGGAGAATATCTTGTGTTCAAATTCTTCACCCAGTTATGATTAAATGAAGCAAAACTCTGAGCTCTTGCAAAAGGTTCAAATTGTATGGATACCAAAAGCCAATTTGAAGCATATGCCATTTTTCTAAGTATTGATAAATTGCAAGTTCTTAGGAAACATCCCATCACACAAAACATTTCCATGTTTAGAAAAGGAATGTTCTCTTCCTTCCCCGTCCGCCAGGATCACCACCTTAGGTGGGTGATGATTTTGTAAATATAGAAGTTAGCTGCAAAGAAATGCAACTTTACTTCTTAGAAAAGTATTCCTATGTTTATCTTTTGGTGGACCTAGTCTTGCTAGATATAAACCATACCTCACCAGCAAGCAGAAGAGGTTTATTTTTGTCATTCATTAAATAAACCAGGGCCCATCCCAAGGAAATGACTCTTGGAGGTCACTACGTCACAGAAATGCTATAGAAGTTATAAATGGCTTCATGACCCAGGTCATAAAAAGGTCTTTAGGAAGGCTGGTGCTAAGCAGTTGATATTAAAAATCAGCTCATTAATTATGTTTGTAAACAATGCAGCTGTCTGTGTTTTGCAAGCTGGCTTCCTCAGCATAATATCAGTAACAATAATAACCATCATTTCAGGCATAGCAATAAAGAGCCAATCCAAAAACCTCAAGTGAAATCACATCTGGAAGCCTGGTCACTCATAATATTTCCTCAGAAGATAGGAAGGTTTGTGGCTTGTTTTCCACTCAGAAGTTACTTTATTAGCATTAATTATCCCACTAGAAACTTTCCCACTTCATTTTTCTTTTAAGGAATCAACTAGTAAATAGCTCATATATGAAAAGTAACTCAACTGAGAGGGAAGCCAAGAGTTGGTCAGATGACAAGCGGTTGAACTGCGAGAGGGTATGGTGGGAAGGGAGTTGGTCTTTCTCCTGATGGCTCACTGAGTCAGGTTGCTCTACAGCCTATCTGTTAACCAATCATACTTTCTTCACATTCAGCTATGTCTTCATCCTGCAAATGTTTGCTGAATGCCTACACTGTGTCAGGTATGTACCAAATAGTGGAAACAAATTTACAGGCAAATCTCCATTTGAGATGCCTCATGGTGATATAAGTGGTATGTAGCTTACACATTAAATATTTAACAAGTGGCCTGGCATTTATTCCCTTTAAAGTCATGCTTTTGGAGAACATATTTCTAAAGTTAGTCCAGCATGTCAAGCTATTAAAAATGTTATTTAAAAAAAAAAAAAAGACAAGAAGAAATGAGCTTCCTATGTACCACAGGTTAGCTAGAAATCAAGACCTCTTTCCACATGAGAGGCTAAAACCTTCAGGCCTCATTTATGCCTCCTCCACATGTAAATTTTGATGCTGAACTTCACCAGAGAGAGATAAATGTGGCATCCAATTCCAAAGCATTAACCATTTTCTCTTTCTGTCCCTCTTTCTCCTTTCTCACTCTGTGTATATATTAATTTTATAGATCTTTTTATTGTCTGAACTACACTGGTTGCGTGAGAAGCAGAACAATAGGCCAAGAAGTTCCATTTCACACATGCCATCCTTATAATTCAAATAGGACAATAAAAAAGAGAGAGGGAGAGATCTATAAACTGGTGATAAATCAGTGTCCTAAACCAAATTAACCATCGAAATAGATTATCATAAAAATAACGCCATGAAAAAATATTCTTCACCTTCCTGGTTCAGCTGTCAGTAATGGAGAGGGGGAGAAAGAGAGCTAGAGAGAAAGAACGTGTATGTGTGTGCATGGCTCAGACCCACTCAGAGATGCCGCATGCCCACCCCCTCTTTCTCACACAGGTACACAAAGAGATCCTGAAGCCATGCAGTTTTCATATGCTGCTTGGTCCTCCAGGCATAAGAAAAGACATCATTAGCATTTCCTAGTTTCTAAATCTCAGCACTTATTTCACATAGTCAATAACAATACCACATGCCAAATATTGTCTTCGACCCTGAGGAGATAAAATACCTAATGGAGGCACAGGAAATCCTCAAAGAACTTCATAGGCTGGAGAGACTAGATAGAAACTCCACAAAACACTTTATGGATAGAATATTTGAAACTATGAATCCTGATTAGTGCTATTCAGAAAGGCACAGGCCACTATATACTCACATAACAGGGCATCTAATCTAGCCTGAAGTCAGTAACAAATGAATCTCAGAGATGCAGAACCAGTAGAGTAACGAATGAATCTCGGAGATACAGAACCAGTAGAGACTGGAGAGCTGAAAGGGTACCCCAACAGAAGGAAACACACTCCCAGAGAAGGCTGAGAGGAAGAAAGAAGAAAGTATAATCAGGAAAGGATCACCACCAAAGCAAAGTGGTGTGGTGACAGAGTCACCTCCTCAAAAACTCCAAGGACTGAGAAGAAGTGGCATAACCTCGGCATCAAAGGTCACAGGCATCAGAGAACAGGGCAGGGTGGAGAGAAAGGGAAGGGAGCAGGAAGGTGTGTTGGGTTGTCCTTTATGAAGTCTTGGGTTGTTTTTGTGTGGCAAGCATGTTGACCTGAGGAAGCAAGATGCTGGGGATTCAGTTTTCAATCTTCCACACTGGTCTAGACCAGAGATTAAATATGAATCTAATGCTAATTAGCTGTGTGACCTTGGATAATTTGCTTCACCCCCTTAAGCCTCAAATCTTCCAACTGTAAAATGGCAATAATAATGGTTTTAGTGGAGATTAAATGAGATCACACCTACAGAGTGCCCAGCCCACTATAAGCCTTCAATAAATGTTAGCTATTGGTAATGCTAGAGATGGAAAGAAATAGACTGATTAGAGATATATAAATAGTCCACCAGCAAATAATCACCCTACTTAACTCATCACTAGGAGACACTTTTTCTTTCACAGAAGAGTCACAAAGTAATGAATGAGCGGGGGGGTGATTATTGGTCTATTGGTTTCTACTGAGAAATTTCTCATATTTGAAGCTTTCTGTTCCTTATTATAAACACTTCCAGTAGTATTTCAACCATGAGAGGTATCTGAGGCCATTTAGAAAAACATAGTTGGAGAGCTAGAGAGATAATACAGCAGAAACGGCTCTTGCCTTGCATGAGGCCAACCCAGGTTCAATCCCTGGCATCCCATATGGTTCTCTGAGCAACACTAGGAATGATTCCTGAGTGCAGAACTAGAAGTAACCCTCAACATGACCAGGTGTGACCCCCTCCTCAAAAAAGAAAAATATATCATAGTTACAAAAAAAAAAATTAAGAGCTCAAGTTACGATCTGAAACAAGCTTTGGGACCACAGCAGCCAAAAAGATTAGAGAAATGGCAACTCTCCCAAGGCGAAGGGTTGTTTATAGTGAAAGTCTGGAGCTGAAACCAGTTAAACTGGTGAGCTGGAACTGGTTTATGCTGTCTCCAGGAGGGAGTGTAGCCTCCTTAGATGTCCAAACCCAAGCCTTCCTTTCCAGAAACTTTCAGCACAGGCAGAAAAATTATAAGAAACCAGGTATACTGAAAGTCCAATTCTGTAATTAGAACCTAAGATCAAAGGCCGAAGTGATAGCCCAGCTGGTAGGGCGTTTGCCTTGCACGCGGTCGGCCCATGTCGGCCCGGGTTCAATCCCTGGCATCCCATATGGTCTCCTGAGCACCGCCAGGAGTAATTCCTGAGTGCAGAGCCAGGAGAAACCCCTGAGCATCGCCGGGTGTGACCCAAAAAAAAAAAAAAAAAAAGAAAAGAATTTAAGATCAGAATTTCAGTGTACCTGATTACTTCAGAAATCAGGTACACTGAAAGTCCAATTCTGTAGTTAGAATTTAAGATCATAGTAACACTATATATAATTTTGGTGTTGTGTTAAGCAGTGTCAAGCTAATAGTGCTATAAAATAGTTCTTTCTTTAAATCTAATATCACAGAGAACTCCATCAAAAAGCACTTATAAAGTTAAATATAAGAAAGATTATTTGTATATTTTCCAAAGGTAAATATTAATTACTTCTAATGTATGTTGGATAATAAATATACTGTTGACATATTTAAAACTCCTAAGACAGCAAGAAAAAAATTACAGGCTTGAGAACTGATGCTTCCTTAAGTAAACCACACAGAAGCTTGGGACTGGAATAATAGTGCAGTGGTTCAGGTTCTTGCCTTGCACTTGGTCAACCCAGGTTCCATCCCTGGCACCCCACAAGGGCCCCTGAGTACTACCAGGAATGAATTGTGAGTATCACTGTATCACTGTCTTCACGTTCATCATCAATTTGCTTGAGCGGGCCCCAGTAACATCTCCATAAGTCCTGTCTTATGCTAGTAGAGCCCAAGGGCACCTGCTTGCTCCAGGAACATAAAGAGCCTCAATCCATTCCATCAGATCATGGGAATGAGGTCTATAATTGTTACTGGTATTTGGCATATCAAATATGATGCAGGTAGTTTGCCAGGCTCTGCCGTGCGGGTAGCATACTCTTGTAGTCATCTCAAAATCCAGTATTTATTGATGAAGCGTGAGGCCTCAAGCAACCGTGTGAGCCGGGCTGTGATAGGCTGGTCTGCTGGGTGGAGTTCTGATGAGGGGGAAGTCCGAATGTGGAAAATGGAGGCCCCTGATGGAGTGGGGGGTAGTCTGGCTTGTTGTGAGGCTCTGCTGGGGTGGTGGGCCAGGGCTAGAACCTGCCATCCCTCCCAGGTGCCTCATGAGCGGCTGGGCACAGGGAGAGTCAGTAGCAGCTCTGCCCCATGTCTGCGAGTCTCTGGAACAGCATACTTGGGCGGATTTAAAAAAAGACTGCAGCAGGGTGGATCTCGATGGAGCTGGGCTGTGATAGGCTGGTCTGCTGGGTGGAGTTCTGACAAGGTGGAAGTCCTGATGTGGAAAATGGAGGCCCCTGATGGAGTGGGGGGTCGTCTGGCTTGTTGTGAGGCTCTGCTGGAGTGGTGGGCCAGGGCTAGAACCTGCCATCCCTCCCAGGTGTCTCATGAGCGTCTGGGCACAGGGAGAGTCAGTAGCACCTCTGCCCCATGTCTGCGAGTCAGAGAATTGTGAGTATAGAGCCAGGAATAACACCTGAGCACAACACTCACAGTGTGACCAAAAAACAAAACAAACAAAACAAACAGAAGCTTTAGGTACAACCTACTTGCTAGAAACGTCAAGAAATTGATCCTAAAATTAAGCACAGGTTTAAAAATCCAGACACAGGCATTTCAGTACAGTTATCCCACAATAAGCTCACAAAAACCATCACCCATTTCTCCTAGCTGATCCTTGAGGGTGCTACCTTTAAATATGCTAGCCTCCTTCCACAGAAGATAAAATCAGGCAGGGGTATGGATTAGCTATCATGTCATTATAGCAGGCACAGCCGTCTGTTACAGGTAAATTGCTAGGCAATGTAATAACAATGCAGCTTATTTACTGTGCAGGATACTTATCTACAGAAATGTTCCTGACAAACAAAGAAAGGCATAGCTAAATGCCTTTTCCTCAGAATTACAGGCTGAAGCTATGCCAGCATCTTCAGAGAAGAAAAAATGCTAAGTTTAAAAAAAATAAAAATTGTACTGAGCTCCTAAAAAGAACTTTCCTAACTGAAGAGGCATAGAAAAGCCAGTGGCAAGTGAACTACTCAGGTATTTCTCTGGCTCCCATCACTACTAACCAATTCACAGCCCTGGGTAACGGGAGGGGAACCCAAAGACCAGAATACTTAGAGTTGTTTCATGATAATGATTATGATGATGATGATGTTGTTGTTGATGATGATGATGATGATGACAAGGATGACAATGACAACAATAAGATCAACTATCATTTGCTGTAAGTTTACTGCCTGTCATTGCACTTTTTAATGTTATCTACACATTAAGTTATTAAATAATTTTATAATATCAATCCTACTATTATTATCCTCATTTACTGGTTGAAGAAGTCCACAGTATTGGGGATGGGTGCTGGAACACTGTATGACTGAAACTCAATCATGAACAGCTTTGTAAATGTATATCTCACTGTAGTATAATCACTGTATCACTGTATCACTGTATTCCCATAGATCATCGATTTGCTCGGCGGGCACCAGTAACATCTCAATACGTTCTGTCACATGCGAGATAGCCCAAGAGCATCTGTCCGCTCCAGGAACATAAAGAGCCTCAAACCATTCCATCAAGTCATGGGAATGAGGGTCTATAATTGTTACTGGTATTTGGCATGTCAAATACGACACGGGTAGCTTGTCAGGCTCTGTCGTGTGGTTACATATATATGTAAACATATTTTCCAAAGTTCCCTAGGAAGTCATACTTTGATATTACTGTCATTACTAGAATATTTTCCCAAGGAGCTGGAGTGATTGTACAGTGGGCAAGGCACTTATTTGCTCTGGTGTGACTGGTCCTAGTTCAATCCTAGCACCCTACCTACATAGCCTCCCTAGCCCCCGGAGTGGTCAAGGAGCACAGAGCCAGGAGTAAGTTATAGCACTGCTTGGAGTGGTCCCAAAACAAAACAAAGAGGGCAGGCGTGATAGCACAGTGGGTAGGGCATTTGCCTTGCACACGGCTGACTCAGGTTCAATCCCAGGCTTCCCATATGGTCCCCATGCCACTGCCAGGAGTAATTCCTGACAGTAGTATAATAAAATTTTTTTAAAAAGGGAGTCCCTGGAATTGACTTATGCACTGAGCCATTACCTCAATATTCACAACCAGAGCTTTTGATTCAACATACTAGACTGTATTCAGGTACCGGTAGGACTTGTTGGAAGTTGTGGGAACGCTGCTTTCCTGACACTGACTCCCGCCTTGTGTACAGCTCCACCACTAAAGCATCTGCTGGATTCACATTTTATGTTCCACGATGCAACTCAGTAATGAACAGGGCAAAGTTTTACTGAAAACTTGAAGGCTCTTAAACCTTTCCTTCAAAATTGGCCTTCCATTAACAGGATACATAAACTAATGAATGGAGGAATGAAAAAAGCCATTTTAGGAATCTAAGATATAGTTAGAGGCAGTGGAGGAAGAGGAATAAGAAGGAAAAGGCTATAATCGATAGTATTAACATACTTGAAGAAATGATGTATGCATAAATGTCTGTCCTGAGTTCAGAAAAATAGAGCCCTATTGTACTTGGCAGGTATTCATTCAATTTTGCTCACAGAAAAGGAGAATACCTGGTAGTTTGCTAAAAGATTTCAGTTCACTTTAGCAATTTTTGTGCACACACACACACAATTTTCAAACAGTTTCTAACATGGGGACCCTGCAATGATATTGGGAAAGCCCAATAGATAACTAGTTCTTAAATGCCAGTGCAGGGACCAGAGCGATAGCACAGCATGTAGGGCATTTGCCTTGCAGCCAAACCGGGTTTGATCCCTGGCATCCCATATGGTCCCCTGAGCACTGCCAGGAGTAATTCCTAAGTGAACAGTCAGTGGAGGTGTGTGAACGACTCATGGAGCAAGGAAAACTAAACTTAATACAAGGTCTAGGAAAACTTTCTGAGGTGACCCTTCAGCTGCATTTCAATGAATAAAACAGGCATTGTCTATGCCCAAAAGGACACAGAGAAATTCTAGGCAGTTACTACAGTACAAGTAGGGGATAAAAATATTAGTAGAGAAACTAAAGATAGTATAAAGTCAGTAGCCTGAGATTTACCACAAGAGGAATAGACAACCACTGAAAGATGATAGTGAGAGAGCAACAAGATCAACTTATATTTAGAAATATAATTCTGGGAGGAATATCAGCAATGGATATAAATGGAGAAAAGCCAAGGGGACCCAGAAACCTGTGAGGAAGTCATTTTTAAATACCTTGGAAGAGATGCCTTCCTTGGTAGGCCAATGGTAGCTGGGCTAATGAGAGAAAAAAAAACAAATCTAGGAAATGATGCTATTTATACGTTGGATAAGAAGAAAATCATAAAGTGAGACATCTAGAAGAATTTCACATTTTTGGTTCAGGGGGATAAATTGATAGTGATATACTGAAGTAGTGTGTAAGAGAAGGAAGAGAGAGAAAGAGAGAGAGAGAGAGAGAGAGAGAGAGAGAAAAGATAAAGAACTCTCCATAGAGACAGGCTAGGGGGAGGGGGGGGAATGGGGGGGACATTGGTGGTGGGAAATGGGCACTCGTGGAGGGATTGGTGCTGAAACAATGTATAAGCAAAACCCGAATATAAACGTATATGTAACTGTATATCTCACGGTGGTATAATAAAATATTTTTAAAAAATAATAATAATATACTGAAGTAGGTCTGTAGGAATATTTGTTTTTGAGTGTTCATTGGATATCCAAGTAGATCTTCCCAGTATACTACTCAATATATAATTCTAAAAATCAAAATTTATCAGAGTTGAAAAAAAATGAAGGTCCATGGAGATAATACAGGATTTTTTTTTTTTTTTTGCTTTTTGGGTCACACCCGGCAATGCTCAGGGGTTTCTCCTGGCTCTGCACTCAGGAATTACTCCTGGCAGTGCTCGGGGAACCATATGGGATACTAGGGATCGAACCAGGACTGGCACGGGCCGGCTGTGTGCAAGGCAAACGCCCTACCCGCTGGGTTATCACTCCGGCCCCATAATACAGGATTTAGATATAATGAAAAGCATGCAATTGACCCCAGTTTGATCCCAGTTCCTCCCTAATAGTCCCTGAGAACCACCAGATGTGGCCTTAGTAGCCCAAGTACTATGAGAATGATCCCCAACACTGCAGCCTGAGCAGTACTGTAGCTCCTGGACCTGAACACAACTTGGGAAACCTCCTTATGAAAAAGTATGTACAAATATGTAATACTTAAATCCAAGGATTGGATGAAGCGAGGGAAGGAGAGATAAAGTAAAGGTGAGTGGCAGATAGGTTCATGGGTGAAGAATGAGCAAGTAGATGGATGGAGCAAAATGAGATTATACTATAAAAACTATTCTTAATTTTATAAATTTTTAAGACTCAAGTTTTAAAGTTTAAAGTGAAAGTGAAACAAAACTTTACTATAAATATTTTTGTCAGTTATTTCTTTTTTTTTTTTTTTGTTTTGTTTCTTGGACCACACCCAGTTATGCTCAGGGATTACTCCTGGCTCTGCATCCAGGATAACTCCTGGCAGGCTCAGGGGTTCATGTTGAATTTTGGGGATCGAGCCCCTAGTCATATGTATACAAGATAAAAGCCCTACCTACTGTACTATCTCTGACCCCATAAATGTCATTTCTTAAGAGAGTCCACTACATTAAAGAAAAGAGATTACCAAAAAACTACTATAAATGAAGGATTTGGGGTTTGGTATGGTTTGGCAGTCACACCTGGCAGTCTCAGGAATCACTCCTAGTGGTGCTCAGGGGACTATATGGGATACCAGGGATCAAATGTGGGTCAGCTGCTTGCAAGGCAAATCCCTACCCACTGTTCTCTCTCTCTGGCCCTAGAGTCCTTTTTTGTCTTTCTTTCTTTTTTTTTTTTTTTTTTTTTGCATTTTGGGTCACACCCAGCAATGCTCAGGGGTTACTCCTATCTCTGCATACAGGAATTGCTCCTGGCAATGCTCAGGGGCCCAGCTGTATGGGATGCTGGGGATTGAACCTGGGTTGGTAGCATGCAAAGCAAATGCCCTACCTGCTGTACTATCACTCTGGCTCCCCTGAAGTCTTTATTTTTTTCAATCACTTCCCTTCTTAAAATGATGAGACTCTAAGGTAAACCACTGTGTTTCACTGTGGTAACCTTACTCCTGAGTCCTGTATTTTGATTTACCTCTTACATAACTCAGTCTTTTCATTGAATAATTTTTCCCCCAAAACTTTTTATACATTTTATACAGATGAGAGAGATAGTCTGGAATTTGTCCTTCCCTTTTTATTACTTCACTTAGCATGACACCTTTTAGTTCCATCAAAGTTGTAGTAAAAGCTAACATTTATCTTTTTTCTAAGAAACGGTGCTTTATAAAGTTATTCATGGTTGAATTTAATACATACTATGTCATAGCACCAGTCCCACCACCAACTTCCCTTCACAAGTGTCCCCAGATTCCTTCCCTACCTCCAAGTACTCACCTTTTCTTAAGGCTGAGTAGTATTCCACTGTGTGTTTATACACAACTTCTTTATCTACTCATTTGTTGTTGGGTATTTGGGTTGTTTCCAGATCTTGGCTATTGTAAATAGTGCTGCAATGAAAACAGGTTTTCATATAAACTTGAATTAATACCTTTGTGTTCTTTAAATTGATGCCAAAGAGTCATATCATTAGAGCATAGTGGTTCTATATACAATTTTTTGAAAAGCCTCTACACAGTTTCCATTGAGGTTAACCCAGTCTACATCCCCACCAAGTCAGTCAACAATGTTTTCTCACTACATCTCCAGCATTACTAATTGTTTCCAGATATTTTTATATGTGAAAATCTCACTAGTGTGAGGTAACACATCTTGTTGTTATTTTGATTTCAAAAGGGGTGTTCTTGAAGCTTGTTTTTTTTTCAGAACTCTGTAGGTATCACTTTACTGACTTCTGACATCAAGCATAAATTCAAGACATTTAGATTTTCCCTCTTAATAGTGGCTTGCAAAGTCCATAGTGTTAACAAAATCTGAGGGGAAGAAAGACTCAAGTAGTCTCTCTCCACATACTTGCTACCTAAATACTGTGGATGGCAAATCCTCTTCTTTGGCAATAAAAAAAAAAAAAAGCAGTGTTACAAACCTTCCTCTCCCTTTCTCTCTTTCCTTCCTAGGCAAAAACACCAAATACGGATAGCAGTTACTACAGGTACAGTTGTAGCCTGATTCCCACTAAATTATAATAAAAAAAAGAAAGTATAGGAAGCAGAGGAGAAACCCTGAGGTTATTACTGCCCATACCCTCCCCCCATCATCCCAGCAACAATGTATACCCCACTATGAGAAGGATGATAGAGCAACATCAGAAATAGTTTGAACAAATCCTTCCAAATTAGGGGTAAATCAGACAATATACTATGCATGTCTTTAAACTATTAAAATCTGGTGGTGGTAAATTACTCCTTCTAACTCCATGAGCCTAACTTAATCTCAACTGTTAGAGAATTCAGCCTATCTAAAAAAAAAAACTTTTGCAGTGTTATACATTTTCTTTGTTGATTCATTTTATCGTTCATGATCAAATGCCTTAGAGACCCTTTTGTAAGTGCTACTTATCACACTATTCTCTTACCTGCCATACTGTAACTACCAACTATATTACAATTAATTGCATTCATTGATCAGGTTGGCATACAAACCCAAAAAGAACTTCCCATATTTCATGCCAAATTCTCCCTCAAAATAAAACAGGAGGGTAGGAGTGATAGTACAGTGAGAAGGGCATTTGCCTTGCACTCAGGCGACCAGGGTTTGCTCCCGGCATCCCAAAGGGTCCCCCAAATATCACTAGGAGTAATTCCTGAGTGCAGAGCCAGGAGGAACCCCCCCAGAGTATCACTGGATATGACCCAAAAGACCAAAAAAATTAAATTAAATTAAACAGAGATATTGATGATTGAAAATGCACACCGCTGAAGGTCCAGGTGTTGGAACAGTGTATGATCAAAACCCAATATGTACAACTTTGTAACTACATATCTTATAGTGGCTTAATAAAAAATAAAATCTCCATCAGAATTTTTTATCCTTTATTGTTCTCATTCCTAATCTGTTTTCTTCAGCCCTAACATTTGCTCTCTCTGCCTTATTATCTCCTAGCCACATGATTCTTACTTGTGTCAAGACATTGCAAAACACCACTAGGCACTTATTCTAGTCTTCGTCATTTTTACCACTTACCTAGTTCATCCCTAGAGAGAAAGGTCTACAGTCTCAAGGTTCCACAAAAAATTTAAGTGGTGGTTCTTCACTGCTCTTTCCCTAGTGTTCTCTGAGCACTGTCCCCAGCCTTGCTGTAGTACAGTGCACTAAGATGGCACCACAGTGCCACCTACAGTCTACTGCCAGTAGTTGGTAACCCAGAGCCAACCAGTTCAGTGCATTCACCACCCACTGGTTAGTCAAAGGACAATAAGTTATTCTAGAACCAAATGAACCAAGTTCAGTATTCAATGTCAAGAAAAACACACCTTGAGAACTTCCAACTGCTACTTTGGATTGTTAAACCATAATCTGAAGTGATGTCATCCTCTTAAATGCTTGCTTCACATTAGGATGCTAACTCTGAAGATTTGTACAAAAAAATTTCTTCATGGTAAGAGATCTTCAGTAGTGGTGATATGGAAAGGAGAAAACAGCCCCCTAGGACTTTCCGTTTTACTCCGCTGAATGGAGGTTGTGACTAAGCCTTGTTGAGAACTGCAAGCTGAAAATCAGCATGTCCAGGCCAAGGAGCCAGATTGCAATGGAGCTCTTGTGTGCTGTACATTAAGCAAGCGGCAGTCGCATTAGGAGCCAAGGGTCCATTAGCTCCATTTAATGTTTCTTCTCAAGCAGATAAGTACAGGCATCAAACACCCTGGGCCTCTTATGACACATAAATCACAGGTCACTGCAGGCCACAGAGCCCCCTGTTTGCTAAGTGAGTAGCTGGGCCCAGAGCAAGGAAGCAACATTTCAAGGCACTTAGAGACCCCTAGGGTAGAGATGATTGTCCAGGGCAGGGCCAGGAATTTCTCCCTGTAATTTAATGATTAAAACCTTTCTCTTGCTTGAGAACTGGTACATCGCTCCAGACTTTCCTGGGTAGCAGCACTCACATCACTAGCCACCTTGGTCAAGCACTTCTTTTAATTACCTCCTTTCTCAGGGACTTGGTTTCCATGTGCACCTCTGAAGGGCTGAGAAGACTGGGACAGCAACCCGACCCTTTCTCTTTGCCCACCACTCACAGGTTGAAGATAGATCTTGTCCATATTTAATCCCAATTTCTCTCTCAACACAAGGCACAGAGTCTGAGGGAACAGGTAACTGAGCCATATTAATAGTGAAGTGATAGCCCTAAGCAACAGTGGAATAAACTTGGAATGCTGAAATCATGGGAAATGTCAGGGTTCTGCCCTTCCTCGGTCAACCCCTGCAGCTTTCCTGTGCATTCCCTGAGTTTTATACTAAAACCCAATTTGATTTTACTCCTTACTTTTCTCATGGGGTGGGGGTAGAGTCGGGCCATACCCAGTGATATTCAAGGCACATTCCTGGCTCTTATGCTCAGGGGTTTACTCCTGGCTGTGCTCAGGGACCACACCTGCCAGGGTTTAAAAGTACCATAAGGGGTTTTTAGGTCTGAACCTGAGTCTGCTGCATGCAAGACAAGCACATTGCCCATTGTACTATTTCTTCAGGCCCAAGTTCTTTCTTTATTTTTTTTCCTTTTGGTCATACCCAGCAATGTTCAGGGGTTACTCCTGGTTCCACACTTAGAAATTACTCCTGGCAGTGCTGAGGAGACCATACAGGATAGTGTGAATTGAACCAGGATGGGCTGTGTGCAAGGCAAACACAGGATCATCCAGTCCAGGATGGACTGAACTTCTGCTTCCATCTCCACACTGCTCTAGAACAACAGCACCACCAGCCCCAAGCTCCTGCCTGCCAGGCACTGACTATACTATCACTCTGGTCATCCAAGTTCTACACTTTCAAAGCTCCAAGAGATACTGAGCCTTCGCAGGATGCATATCAGGATGGTGCTGGATTTCTGCTTCCATCTCCACACTGCTCTAGAACAACAGCACCATCAGCCCCAAGCTCCTGCCTGCCAGGCACTGAGTATGCCACACATGGGTCAAAGGCAGCATCATTGACCACACTGTCAGTTGCAGACAGCTGCCAAATCGCAGTCCCAGTGCTTTGCAACCAGAAGTATGCAGAATCTGAGAGCAGGTGTTTGAACTTTTACAACAAATTTTCAGATCAACTTATTATTCTTTCAACACTAATTTTTTCATTAGAATACTGGGGGCTGGAGTCACAGTACAGCAGGTAGGTGCTTGCCTTGCACGCTGCAGACTCGGGTTCCATTCCCGCCATCCCATAATGCCCCCAAGCACCACCAGAAGTAAGTCCTGGGTGCAGAACCAGAATTAACCCCTGAAAGAATTGCAGGGTTTGACCCTAAAAGCAAAAAAATAAAATAAAATCATTAGAATTCTGACATTTTTCTTCTTCTTTTCCTAGTATTTTTTATTGTATTTTTATCATGAAAATGCAAAAATAAAACAAAAGTGTTCACAAATGAATGGAAGTAAAAACCAAAACCCACAGTGCCTCCACGGCAAGTAGGTTGAAGAGCACTGCTATAAATCACTCCCATGCCTGGTCCAGCTCCCATGGCCATTGAGTGGCAGAGCCTAGCTTCTGATAAACAGAAATGCAGTTGTGTCTTCTCTGGGGGAAGGAATGACTAGTGGTCAGGGTACAGCCTGCTGTTTTCACCCAAGTGTGATGAGGGCTGTCCTTGGATCAGGTGGACAGGGAAGGGTCTTGAGCTCTCTGCCCATGAAGTCCTAGCCCATCCTCTACTAACTCTACATCATAGGGGGAAGGTGTCCCCAAAGCATTCTAAGATGGTCAGGAGTACTCTCAAAAGCAAATTCTGGGCTGCATCCAGATGGGAATGGAGTGGCCTAAACAGACTTGGGGGACTTCCAATACCTTAATCAGTGCTGCCTGTGCCCTCTCCCCAGAAAACACCCCAATACACACAGAGAAAGACAGACAGACAGACAGACAGACAGATAGACAGACAGAGACACAGAATGACACAGAGAGGCACAGTGTAGACATAGAGGGAGCTTGGCTGCCATGTATCCTTGTTTCCTTGGATAAAAGGAGCCAGAGTCTTCCCCAAGGGAAAGAGGAGACCACTGGATACAGAGGGTGGAGCTCTCTCAGCTATAAATTTTCTCCAACAGGTCAAGAAATTGAAATGAGTCCATGAAAATATGTTTTTCAAACTGGCATCCTTGAGGCCAAGGGATACTAACAGCTGTTAGGGCACATGCCTGGCATCCACCCAACCCAGGTTCTGGCCACAGAGGTCTCCCAGGCATTGCTAGGTGTGACCCTGGAGCCCCTTGATTATCTCTGGGCTAACTTGAGTAGGCGCTGGCAACATGGGGTATGAGAAGCACTTGCTCCTCAGGCAAGTATTGAGTCACCAGCTTGGTTGGTGGAAGACCTCTGGAGTCTCCTGAGCATTCCCTGGGAGACTCCTCACTGCTGCAGTATACTGATGCCCAGGGCCTCTGCATCTTGCCTGGAGTTACCTCCTGCAGGCCACTTTATAGATAAGGGGCAAGAAAATCATTTGAATCTGTGACCTTATACGGTAGTATATCTTACCATGTATTCTACATTAGCTAGTATAAATATTTTCTCTCATGCTACCACAATCATCATGGAACTAGACACATCTTACCAATATATTTACTTGGCCAAGTTGGATCTCTAAGTAATTAGACCAGAGAGAAATGCTGTTTGCCTCCAAGCAAGCAAGCAAGCATAGCTCTCTAATAAGTCTAAAGGCTAATATACAAAACAGCTATGAAGATGAGACTCTTGTGAAGGCTTGGAGAAATATATACCTGACTGTAGAATATCCATTGGTACAGATGCATGTTTGTATTCTGAGATACAGTTCATCTCAGATGCCCTTCCCACCCCCCCACCCCCACACACACCATCTACATAGGTCCTGCTGGAGAACCAAGGACAGGGCCTGTAGCCTTGGCTGGAGCAATGTTAACATTTCAGTGGAACTAGGTGAAATCCTGGGAGAAGTTACCTGAGGGGGCTTCCTCAAGTATCTTCCTCCTCTTTGCCCTCTGCTCTCCTTCTCTCCTTCTCTTCCCTGTTGGGCCTTAGCACATGGTAGTGGCCATCTTGGCCTAGGATTTTAAATCTACTCATGGCTGGGGAACCTAAAATCTTGGGGTTTCCTGTTAATAAATTGTGTACCAGAACAAGTGTTAGTAAACCCTTTTGAAACTTCACTGGATTCTCGCATCTTTCTCTGTCTGCTGGTCGCTGATCCCCTGGGGCAGAGGGGGAATCCCCTGACCCTGCTCCCAGATTTTGTCAGGGCACCCAGCATACCCCAACACCCCCACCAAACTAATGTCCCTTTGCCATATTCAAGTTGTAGATGGAGAAGAGAAGGAAAGAAACATCAGCAGAAAAAAAGAGAGAGGAGGAGGAAATAAAGAATTACAAACTCGAGGACAAAACCCATCTCTGTGTCCCAGGAACTAGCATGGTGTGGGCACATAAAAGCAATTAGAAAACGTTCTTTTGTTTTTATGATACATATTTGTAGTGGATATTGCTGTTGCAATAAGAGTATTCTACCCACATGGCAAAGCCTGGCAAGCTACCCGTGTTGTATTTGATATGCCAAATACCGGTAACAATTATAGACCTCATTCCCATGACCTGATGGAATGGTTTGAGGCTCTTTATGTTCCTGGTGCAAGCAGATTCCCTTGGGCTTTACTTGCATGAGATAGGACATATGGAGATGTTACTGGTGCCCGCTCGAGCAAATCAATGATGAATGGGAAGACAGTGATACAGACAGACAGTGATTGTTGTTGTAATTCTGGGGATAGAACCCAGGGCATCTCACAGGAAGGGCAAGAACTCTACCACTGAGTTACATCCCCTGAATCAAGAAAATGAGGAGTAGGTGAGGGAGACAGGCCTTAGGTCAGGCTGCATGCCTGAGAGTTGTACTGGCACCACATGCCCCCTGAGTGTGGCACCACCAAGGTGGTCCTTGGCACCACAGGGCCAGGGCAGCATCACATCTGAGGGCCCTCTCATTGGACTGCAAAAAAAGAAAAGCAAGTTTCAAAGCAATTTAAGGGATATTCAAACAATTAATGAAGACTGAAAGTCACCAAAAGAGGAGAAGCTGACTGCCACAGCAGACCAGGATCAGGCACCCGTGCTTGCTGTGGGGTGGGGTCAGGGGCCACATACAGACCTCCTGAAGCAACACTTGGCTGCTCTCCTCTCTTCACTCTCCTTTATGAAAAAATGTTTTTTTAATACAGGGAAGAGTCACTCATTGCAGTTGAAACAATTCCCAGACAGGATATGAACTCTCAAACAGTCCCTCAGCCTTTGGCAATGGCTGTATGCAGGTGTTTCTTGCAAGTGTAAAGCAGCACGTAGAGCAATGACACTGGGCGTACTGGGTGTGAGCACAGCACCTGGGAGAGCAGCCCAGGGCTCAAGAGCTGAAGGACAGCAAGCCCCCAGCATCCCCTGCATTCCAGAAATCCAGCTTTTCTCACACTTCACTCCCCCCCTGCTCCCCTATCCCACAGCTTCCAATCTTTAGTGTCATAAGGAATCACATTTTTGCTCTCGTTGTTTATGCAGTTCACAAAATGAAAACAAAACCACAGTTCCAAAAAAGAGAGACTAAGCAGCGGGAAACAAAAGGCAAAAAGGAAGAGGGAGGAAGACTACTTGACAACATGATCGGAATGATAACAAGAACAGAATGAACTTTTACCTGCACTCACTTGACCCAATGCCTGACTACTAATGGAACCAAGTAAAGAAACTCAACAAAAATTGATAGGTACAGTATCTTAAATTCAAGTTTCTAAGAGTAAAATGGAAGCAAGAGAGGTTGAAGTATTGAGTATCTCTCCCCAAAGATCTTTGCTGAAACTACTGCCTCAGTACATACGATCCAACCATTCTACTCCCAGTTAGAGCTGTCCAAAACAATACATAAATGAAAACATTTTTATCTACATAAAACTTTGTAATGCATATTTATGGCATCATTATTTATAATATTCAAGTGAAACAACCTGAAAGCTCATCAGCTCCTGGATGAATAAATTAGAGGTGGTATATCTATATCTTGGTATATTAATTGGCAATAAAAAGAGATAAAGTTTTGATCCATGCCACAATCCTGTGAAGTAAACACAGAGACATAAAGTAGACCAGCGTTCCCTGAGTATTTGGAAGGAGTGATCACAGAATTGAGGGATGACAACTAAAAGATTCGAAAGGAGGATTTTTTTGAAAGTCAGGTAATAAAAAATCCTAAAACTGACTATCATGATGATTGTTCAGTCCTTTAAACACACTAAGCCCTACTGAAATACGCATTTCAAATGGGTGACTTGTCTGAAATGTGTCCATGTAAAGAAAGGTATGCCACAGAAGCAATTGGGTCATTTCCCAACCAGAGATTAAAAAGGATGAGTGAACAACGGGGAGAACTGGCACCCAGCTCTACCCTAGCTCAGCTGACCATGAGACTCCCAGGAGGACAGATGGGTTTTGGGAGTGGGCCTATCACCTCTGGGGGCCTCAGAAGCAGCCAGATGAGACTCAATCACCACAATAGCCTCCGTCCGGATGCTGCAGCACATCAAAGTCTGCCCAGAAGAGATGCTGATCTCAAGATCAGTTGAACAGAGTAGCCGAGTTCGAGCCCAGGTAAGTGGCTCCCAGAAGTGGAAAGTAACCAGGCATTTGTCAGATGGAGCTGGGGACACCCCTTCCCCTCTCCATCTTGTCCTGGAGGCCTGGCAGCCCTGCCTAAGAACTGTCCCAGGGCAACGGGCCATAGCATACAGAGACTCAGACACAACAGGGAGAGCTGGCACCCAGCTCTCCCTAGCTCAGCTGGACCGTGAGGCTCCCCAAGTTGTGCGGCCTTACACAGCCACGCAGTTCACCAAACTAGGGCAACCAATCATATCCTAGAATATACTACATTCCACGATGTGTAGGAAAGACAAGTGGGAGGAAGAGATAGAGAGATAGAGAGAAAGGAGATACAGAACCCGCCATGGAGGTGGGCTGGGAGGAGAGGGGAGGGTGGTGGGGACATTGGTGATGGGAGATGGGCACGGGTGGAGGGATGGGTGTTGGAATACTGTAGAGCCCAAAATCAAGCATGAGCATCTTGTAATTGTACATCCAAAGGTGGTATAATAAAATAATAAATTAAAAAAAGAAAAAAAGAAAAAGGTTGAGTGATAGCTAGTGGATTCATTGGTCCCTCTGGCAAGGCAAAGGGTTGGGAGAGCATCCTTAGCCTTAAGGTACCAGGAGTGATTTCCCCACAGTTCTTTTCCATCACCATCACCTCCCAGGCTCACCTCACTGCTTCCCCCTCTCTTCTAGGAGCCCCTCTCTCCCCACCCCCCAGGTTTTCAGAATGAAAGGTTGAATATAAATAAAGCACTAAGTTCCCCTTCTAGAGATGGTGCTATTTCAAGTTATCATATAGAAATGTGGACTGTTGAAGCCTGAAGAACCTTTCTCTCTATCTACTGCATTTTTGAATGCTCTGTAAAGCCTTTTCATGGACTGTCAAGTGGAGGCTAAGAAAGGCTGGGGGGTGGGAGGGGGAGGAGTCTGTCTATGCCATATGTCAGAAAATGTCTCTTTCACTGTGGTTACAGAAAATGGTGCAGCAAGGGAAAGGAGTGTGGTGGGGGAGATAAATAAATGCTTTACCATCCAGGAGAAGAAATTATCCAGAAAAACAGCCCTGAGGTTTCTGGACAATTGACATTTGACGTGCTTTTCCCAGACATGACAGATGTGTTTGGAGCCCACACTTCCTTGGGCGAATTCCAGAGAACTCTCTCAGGCTCCACTGGCAGCTCCACCTCCATCCCTGGACCATTTTCGAGCCTGGCCTGAGCTGATGTTCCTTGTACGCTTTCTGTATTGTCACAGCCCCGCCAACAGAGCAGGGCAGCCAAAGATCAATGTCAAGCATACACCCCAGAACACCAATCACCAGGAAAGACTTCTGAATTAGAACAGACACCTGGAAAGATTCCACATGGAGCCTTTGTTCAGGGTCTGATTGGCAACAATTCATTTACATAAATCAGAAGGAGGAAAAAGCAGAAAGAAAAACACAGCTAATTTTGTCCATCAAACCAGTCTTTTTTTCCCTTACCCACACACACAAACCAAAAAACTCTCGGTAGAATCCTATTCTTCCCACCAAAAATTTGAAACTTACACGATGCCCTACATTTCACACAAAGCTGGAAATGGTCTGTCTTGTTTCCTTGGCACTTCACTTAGTCCCAGAATGATTAACTCAACTAACATGGCTTTAAAAGTTCCAGTATCTAAGAAATCTGTGATTTCTATTTACGTTTTCAATTTTCATTCTCTCTCCCCAGAGCCCAGACTCTGTCAAACTCTTCCCTCAGAAGGCCTTACAGAAGTTGTGCATTGCAACTCAATGACATCAAAGGTTTTTGCAAACAGCAGGTACTTTGTAAATGCTCCAAAAAATGTATTCACTGAGATAACTGATGATTTCAGAGGTAAAATAATTTTGAATTCAAGAATATTATAACTTAACTTCTATGAAAAAGTGTGAGGTTTTCTCAAAAAAAAAAAATAGAACTACTGTCGGGATGTCACTGCGATCCCCAACAGTGTCAGGACAGAAGTTCTCTTCTAACTCCGAGAACGCCGGGGAAGGGATGAAAACTCATGAGTCTGGCACAGTTCCAAAAGGCTTTTAATAGTGCAAAAGCTCTTCCACAGCAATCCAATATAATGAAAGAACTCTACCTCTGGTCCAAACTTAGACCATACAAAGGAGCCTAAGTCTCCCACCAAAGAGAGAGGATCTCACCCAAGAGGAGTCCTACCCAAAATAAGGGGAAAAAGGCAAAGGGGTCTCAAGTCAGTCCCCTTATATATACCAAAGTAATCCGTGACAGGGAGGGTTGTGTCAACAAAGAACCCTAATTGTAGTAGGGTGGTGCTACACCCTATTACAGGCATAAACAAAGGTTACTCAAGGACTAATCACTTCTACGGAGATTTCTCTTATGTAAAACATTGGGGGAGGGGGAGAGAGAGAGAAAGAGAGAGAGAGAGAGAGAGAGAGAGAGAGAGAGATTGGGGCCAGAGCCATAGCCCACCAGGTAGGGCATTTGCCTTGCACGTGGCCAACCTGTGCCGAACCTGGGTTCGATCCTCGGCATCCCATATGGTCCCCCAAGCACCGCCAGGAGTAATTCCTGAGTGCAGAACCAGGAGTAACCCCTGAGTGCTGCCGGATGTGACCCAAAAAAAGCAAAAAAAAAAAAGACATCTTAATTTCATGGGCTTCATGTAATCTAGATGGTACCCACAAGGTCCTTCTTATTTATTATCTGCACCAGGGTGATTCTGAGTATCTTGTTCTCCATGTACTGAAAGGGTCACCCTCACCTGCTTGAGAGCAAACTAGTGTGATCCTTCCTATTATCTTTCTATAGTCTCAATGTAGCCAGGGTGGTAGTCTCCTAGTAAATTCTAACTGTCCCACGCTGGGTGCCGTCGGTATAAAGAGGAGCTGTGTCCAATCTAGAAAACATAAAAGTCTTAGTAGATGTATAAGTGAGAAGTTATTCAGAGTCAAGGTGATGTCTGTAACTGCCACACCCCCCTAGCAGTGTTTACATAGAAGAAAGATCTTGTTAGAATGAACCTTGGCTTAAGTAGATTAAGCTGTGAGTGGGCAAAACAGCAAAGCTCCCAAACTAGCTAAATCTGTCAGTGATTTAGATGATTTAGCTATTCCTCTTCTGATATTTGTCCAAATGAGAAGTAAGCACTCAAAAAAGATACATGTGCCCTCATGGTCTATGCAGCATTATTTATTATATGAAAGACATGGAAATAATACATGTATCTGCCAATGGGTGAGTGGCAGGTAAAGAAAATGTGTTTATACAAGAGAGTATTGTCAAATCATAAAAAAGAAGAAAATCTTGCCATTTGTGGCAATAGGAATAGATATTGAGATCATTGTGCTAAGTGAAATAAATCCAAAATAAATATAACATGACCTCACTTATGTGGAATCTACAAACCAACCAAGCCAAGCCAATCAATAAACAAGCTAATACAGAGAACAGATTGGTCATTACCAAAGGCAGAGAGCAAAAGGCACCAAATAGGAAAAGTTGAAAAGTACAAACTCCCAACTTTGAAGCAGTCATGGGTATATACCCCACACAGAGACAGTGGTCCACAATACAGTATCATACATTTGAAAGCTACTATGAGAAGAAATCTTAAGAACTTTCATCACTAGAAAAAAAGGTTTTTCTAACGATGTATAGTGAGGAATTCTTACTAAACTTCCCATGGTCTTCTTTTGCCAATAAATACAAACACTGAATCATTTGCATTGTATACCTGAAACCGATGTGTTTTATGTCAATGGTGCCTAATATTTTTTTAAATTAATATTGAGTCATTCCTCTTTTAATACTCCTCCAATACCTTGTTCAGAGCCTTCCCAAAGTGAATAGAGTTACGCAACCATGGAGCTTGCCAAGGACCTAATCATTACACACACTGATTCCTTTCTAATTCTTGCCTACAGCAAAGTCCTGAAGGCCTGGTAAGGGGACATATAGGAGACTTGAGGGGAAAAAAAACTGAAACTGAGATTTCAGTTCCTGTTTTTGGTTATTAAAAGAGCTAGGTCTAGAATAAATAAGCCCCAACATTTTAGTGGCTTAGCAATACCTTTTTTTTCCCATAATAGTTCATCTGAACTGTTTCCAGACAGCAGCAGCTCTCCTTTGTAGGATCACGGACTCTCTGTCTTTGTTTCCCCTGATCCTCAAGGGTCTCAGCAAGGAGACAGAGCAAAGAGGACTGAGTTTTTCTCCACTTTGCCCTGTATAGAGTCCAAGGTCTCAATGGAAAAACAAAAATAAATCAGGAGCCCAGGTCAGGTGATCCAAGAGAAACAATTTAATATAGGAAACTATAAGAGCTAAATTCTAGCAGGGGACATTGGACAATTTAGAGCTTTCCCTGAGCAGGAAGTCACTACATTCCCAGGAATAAAGACACCAGCTCCCCACCTCACTTAGTTTTCAGAGTGCAGAGAAGCCACTGGACAACTGAAGTGTGGTATCAGTTATAAGTCAAGGCCACAGAAATGTCACCTGAAGTAAAAAAGAGCAGAGCTAAAACCCTCTTCCCTCTCTCCATCACTGTTGGGGCAGTGTCCCTCCTGGCTGCCAGAGCTAGAGCAGCATGCTTGGTAAATGCCATTTCTGAAGGGTCCAGCCTTCTGAAGGCAAACAGGCAAATGACAGGCACTGTGTGCAAGTGAACCAACCCTCCTTCACTCCAGCAGAAGTTACAGGACCTGGTAAGGATGCTAGGGAAGTAGTTCCTTGGCTGGGCAACTTCTCTCCTATCATGGAAGAGGAGAAACACCAAGTCTTAGTGGACAGTGGGTCATGTCTGCCAGGGGAGGCTAGGAGGATTGCCTAGCAATCCACCCAGCAGCTCCACATCCATCTGAGGTTGACCTGTGTAACCCTCTAGGCAGCATTGTCGTTTCTCTTTCCTCACTCAAACTAGCTTGGAAGTACTGCTTCAATGAGCCAGAGCAGCCAGGGAGATGCACATGGAACTTTGGGAGTAGACAAGGGTTAGAGAGGGTTGGAGGAACGGATAAAGAAGCCAGGCCTGAAGCATCATAGCTGCTTTTTCAGGAGATGCACACAAGGGCTCTGTAGAGGCAGAACTGCAGATACAGTGTTGGGCACTCACCCAACCTCCCAGTTAACACAAAGCTCCAAACATTGATTTTCAGGCCGGCTCCTTCTGACAGCCTACTAGAGGTATGCTTACCTTCTTAGTATCTGTATTTAGACTCCAGATAAAACAGGTGCCTTGGGGGAGATTAATCCTCCAATTCTACAGTGTGTTTGCATAAGCCGTATTTCCACATCATGCTCCAGCTCCAGGTAGGTAGACTGAGGCCTCACTCCTTGGCAGAGGAAGCAGTTCCACTCATATCATTTGATCACTAGGGCTATTATTCTCATTTGGACAAGATGTTTGCAGACAATGAATCTCCTTTAATTTTGCCCTTGCATATGAAAAAACCTAAATTTAGTGAGAGGAGAGAGAAGACCACAGGGCCAGGGCATGGCGGAGACAGGACAAGTCTTTGGGTCCCAGGCCAGCCTGAGTTCTTTCTACTGTTCTCTTCGGAAACATCTTACAGGAATCATTTCCTGAGGGAAAGTGCCAAGGAATTCTCTGCCCTTGAAGATTACTATCATGGGAAATGAGTGTTTCTGATGCTCTACACAGGTGCCCCATTCCCTGTGAGTTAGGGTCCCTTCACTGCCAGTACAGGAACCTTCTGTGACAGCTTAGACCCAAAGGAGAAAATTTGTTCTAAGAGTTTCAAGGAACTTAGAGCAGGTCTCAACCTCGGGCAGAAATGCAGCTGGATTCCTGGAGTAAGCTAAAATGCAAATTTAGAAAATTCTAAATTTGAGAACTTTCATGAAGCTTTAGAAAGCTCTCCCCCACCCCACCCTGCACTTCCTGCTTCATCTTTTCTGCTCATCCTCTACCCTCTGCAGACCATTTTTTTTTCTACTTTGCTCTATAGGTGGCAGAAGACAATTCAATCAGGCCCTCACACCAATATTTTCAAATTAGTTTCAATGAGGTCTCAATTATCACTGTCTTCCCGTTT
This sequence comes from Cryptotis parvus, assembly GCA_021461705.1. NCBI lineage: Eukaryota > Metazoa > Chordata > Mammalia > Eulipotyphla > Soricidae > Cryptotis > Cryptotis parvus. Next base: position 24,764 of record JAJIBD010007439.1, on the reverse strand, counting down.
ATCTTTGATTTGCTCGAGCGGGCACCAGTAACATCTCCATATGACCTCTCTCATGCAAGTAGAGCCCAAGGGAACCTGCTTGCTCCAGGAACATAAAGAGCCTCAAACCATTCCATCAGGTCATGAGAATGAGGTCTATAATTGCCAGGCAGAGCCTGGCAAGCTACCAGGTCGTATTTGATATGCCAGATACCAGTAACAATTATAGACCTTATAGACCTCAATTATATGCAACAAAATTAACTCTTTCTCACTCTCCTCAAACCTAATTCTCTATAGTAGGACATGGGAGGTAATTTAGCCCAGGAGTTGTTTTTTTTCCTTTATTTTTTAAACTCTTTTTTTTCTTTTAATGTGGAGTTTGTAGAAATTGAGAACTGGATGACTCAAGGGAGAGCCGCTTGGTTCTGATCTAGGATGAACCTTGACTCATGTCCCTCCAGACCACCCATGGGGCCTAGACTTTATTTTGGACTTTATGTACCATCCCAGGCTGCAACATGCACTAGGAACTTATCTCCTTCCACCCACTTATGCATAGGTTACATGTTTGCACTTGATCACTAGTATCTATAGTTTCCATGCCAGAGTATGGCAGGGAGATGGGAAAGGAAGTAAACTTTAATTAAGCTCACATAACCAATTTCAAGAAACAAAACAAATATATACTTGTCACTGCACTTACTTAGCCAGCTTTCATATGAACCGAATTTTTAAATATATATGTGTGTGAGTGTGTGTATATATATGTTTATATACATATACATATACACACTAAAAATATATACCAAAAAGTTATTAAGACTTGTCAAAAATGCTTAAATAGAACTTCTATGGCCAGGGGCGGAGGCGATAGCCCAGCAGGTGGGGCGTTTGCCTTGCACACGGCCGACCTGTGCTTCGCCCAGGTTCGATCCCGGCCTGGGTTCGATCCCCGGCATCCCATATGGTCCCCGAGCACCGCCAGGAGTGATTCCTGAGTGCAGAACCAGGAGAAACCCCTGAGCGTCGCCGGCGCCCGGGTGTGACCCTAAAAGCAAAAAAAAAAAAAAAAACTTCTATGGCCAGAGTGATAATTCAGCAGGTAGAGCACTTGTCTTGCACACAACCAACTCGGGCTTAATACCCAGCACCCTATTTGCCCGCCCCCAACCCCACAGGAGTAAGCTAAGAGCACTGCCAGTTGTAGCCCAAACACTGAAAAAAAAATAGAACCCCCCCATATGACCCAGCAATTCCCACTTAGACATCTATCCCAAAAACATTCATTTGAAAGTATATATGCCCTGGGGCTGGAGTGACAGTACAGTGGGGAGGGCATTTGCCTTGCACACAGCCAACTCAGGTTCCATCTCTGGCATCTCATATGGTTCCCCAAGCACTGCCAGGAGTAATTTCAGAGAGCAGAGTTAGGTCTAACCCCTGAGCATCTCTGGGTGTGACAACCCTAAAAAAAGAAAGAAGAAAGAAAAGAAAGTACATATGCACATCTTTGTTCATGACAGTGCTCGGGTCACTCCTGGTGGTGTTTGGGAGGCCATATGCAGTGCTGTGGATTCAAATCAGAGTCAGCTGCAAGAAAGGCAAATGCCTTAACCCTTGTTCTCTCTCCTTCTCTCTCTTCATCATCATCATCATCAGCATCATCATCATCATCATCATCATCATCATCATCATCCTCTTTCCTTAAGCTCAAGAATGCAGTCTCACTGCTTGTTAATTTCTAAGTCCCAAAGATGGGCAGTGTATCGTTTTTTCTCTTCACTCTCCGCTCAGTGCACATAGCATCAGCCTTGGACATACTTCCATACTTGTTTGAACACACAGGATCTTCCTCTTTGCCCCATTTCATGTCTTCTTCCCTTTCCTGCCCCTCAGTCCTCTATCTGGGTCCCAGCCCCACCCTTCAAGTGCTACTTCACATGGATCATTGCCGACTCTCTTTTAGGTGGCACCTCCTACACTCCCTCCACAGGAGCAGACCTGGCATTTAGTCTTCCAAATGTGCCCCACAAATGTATCCCTGTCTAACTATGTCTACTCTCACCCTATGGTTTGAGTGCCACAAAATTATCCTTGCATTGAGAATAACAGTTGGAAGGGACAAAGAGGGTGACTGGGATAGATTTATTCTACCAAATCATCATTATCATCATCATCTAAAGGATTATTAATAGGAGACAGTTATATCCTTCACCACTACTAGACTTATTCAAACTAGAATATAAATTAGGTGACTTGATAGGCACAAAAAATATACATACCTTAAATTCAGTATGCCTGATAACAAATTAAGGTTTTTTCCCAAAAAAACTATTTATTCTGTTGTACTCACCACCCACCCAGATGTATAAACCAAGAACCTGAGAGGTAGTTGAGCTTCTTTTTATCCTCATCCACTTCAGCATTTTCTCTTCATCAACCTTGCAACTACTCAGAACACATACCCCAGTTGAATCCATCCCTGCACCAGGTGATCTCAGAATCAGTCAACTCACCATGAAGCACTATAGTCTTCCCTCTTTGGGTGAACTATCATGCCGGGAATAACTGTGAGCCTGAAAGCATGCGTGTTTGGCTCTCAGAGCCTCAAAGTTCTGGCATCTGGAAAGTGTGCATAAGCATCTGATACAAAGAAGGAAAGGAAGCAAGGAAGGAGGGAGAGAGAAGCAAAATAGGGAATCAATCATTAGTCTCATAGCTTGTTCTCTTGAAAACTAGCTATGAACTGACACTGGAAGATTCTGAATCTTGTGTCTACTTTAGTATACTCTGAGGGGTGGAGTTTCTGAGCTATGTGAAATCCAAAAATTAGTCATGTATAAATCGTGCTGTTACTGCTTTTTCCTTTATCCTAAATATATTCCTATTCGAACCTTCACTTTGGGCTCCATGTTGAATTTCTTCAAGTTGTATTGGCCTCTGAAGCTTCTTTCTGGCTGTGAGTTCTTGCTTGGCTTTCTGTTTCTACATAGGGGAGAATCTAATGAAGTAACTACTTTCCCCTCTTCCATCATGGGGAAGAGTCTGAAAGGAGATACAGGCAGAAAAGAAGGAAGGTGTATTTAGAATTATTTCATCTAGAACACTGGAAAGAACATGATCAGGGGATCATCATGGGAAGAGAACCCTATTATGAGAGAGAAAGAGCTTTGAAAGACACTAGGACAAACATGAAACGTGAGAACTGGCCAGGGAAAAGTCCCACCCCAGGAACTTCAGCTCTCTGAAGTACAGCTACAATCCTGGGGCACCTCACAGGCCATCTTATTGATGTAGACAGGCAGACCAAAGGGGGTGAGGGGCCTGCACAGCAATGAACTGTCCCATTAAGCTGTCACCTTTTGGAACAAAGAATGAAGACCTGATAGGATCCATTAACCAACAATAGACCCTGAGGAAGTTGGATCCACCTTCTTCCACCCAGTCCTTAATCCCCCATCAACCTTGATGGTCCAGCAGAAGATTCTGGAACATTCCAACCCAAAGGGATAAAAAAAACCCCCATGGGAATCAGTTGAGGGCTCTCCGCCTTTGGAGCAGCCCTTGTTCTTCCTTGAGCACGTTACTCTCTTTCCCTCCTCCTTCCCCATCCTGAAACCTCCATTATAAAATCTGTTTTACTTCACTCCTCATCTACTCCTGAAAATACATTTTCTGCGAGGAAGACAAGAACTCTGAAGAAACCTTGGGTAAGGCCTAGGACCGACTTTCCTTTCCTGCAAAGAGCAATTCGTCGCTCTAGCCTGAGTCTGTGGCTCACCGAGAAATCTCAGGTGGTGGGGATCAACTCCCGTGCCTAGAGATCAAGTGAACATCAGGTGTGGCTTGACAACCATCTCGTGGGGCTGGTGGGGCTCAGGCCCACGCCATGCAGGGGGCTCATCTGAGACTTTATCAGTCCTTAGCCTGCCCAGTGGGTCCTGGGCGGCAAAGGCAGCTGGGGGAGAAAGTGACCATCTCTCCCCCCCCATCTTGCCTCACATAAGTCACCAGTGGGGCCCACCTACATCATTCTGACCTTTAATAATATAATGGTGCTGTTTGTTTCTGTTTGGAGGCTACACCCAATGGTGCTCAAGACTTACTCCTGGCTCTGCACTCAGGAATCATTCTTCGTGATGCTTGGGAACAATATGGGATGCCAGGGATCAAACCCGGGTCAGTTGAGTGCAAAGCAAGCACTACCCATTGTACTATCTCTCTAAATAATATCTCTCTTCAAATTTCTTGGAATTTCTCCATATCCAGTCCAATAAATCTCCAGCTGTCTTAAAGCAATTTAGTAAAGGAGCATGACTTTTCTTTTTTATCTTTGAACATTTTCATAAATTTGAATTTATCAGAAATTTTCTTTTAAATTCAGAAATTCTCTTTTAAAAAGCTTATCAATGTCTGTCTGCTTAATGAAGTATATAAAATACCAATGCCCACTAGTCTGGAATTGACAGATGGATTTAGGTAAAGTTAATATAGAAGCTGCTGTGATTCTTTCAGCAGGCAGTTTGTACAATGCAGATAAACCTTTCAAAACTGAAACTTCACTAACAAAGAGAAGCTTCACCAGGTACAAGAGGATGAAAAGCACTTTAAGAAAAGTATCTAGATATGCCTGCTTAAGGAATATTAGCATTTCAGTATGCGATTTTGGAGGGATGGGTGGGGAATTCTCCCAAGCAAAGCTTGAAGACTCAAAGCAATTCTTGGCCTACTGGGCAGACAGTTCAAAGTCAGAGCTTGCAGATATGGGGCTTTTCTGACCCTGCAGTAGTTAGGATCACCCAGGCCACCCCAGCTGTGCTTGGGTGCCTCCAGGGCAACATTTACAATGCTCAGGAGACTGAATGGTGCCACGAATCAAACTGTGATGGGCTGCATGCAAGGTATATGCTTAATCCCTGTAATATCTCTCCTGCCTCCTTGCACACATTTTTCCCTTTCACTTGATCACTTGATCAATTGACATCCCGTTATTCATCAATTTGCTTGAGGCGGGCATCAGTAACATTTGAGCCTATTGCGTGCCAGTGTAGTCCAATGGCATCTGCTTGCTTCAGGAACACGAAGAGCCTCAAACCATTCATTCAGGGTCTTGACAAAGAAGTCTGACCATCTTGTAGGTGGGCGACCACCTGATCGTTTGACATCCCGTGGTATCCAGTTGGTAATGGCTCTAGTCATCTCCAAATTGCATTAATTTTCCCTTTAGATATTAAGTATGTCCTCTGAAATCTCAAAGATTCCCCTTTGCCCCTTAGATCTGTCCTGAGAGAGAGGGAGAGAGAGAACTTAAATTGCTCATAGAAACATATCATTCCTTACTAGAGGCTTACTATCAACTGGAACTTGGACACTGAAGACAGCTTCTGAATGATTTAGGGTATTCCTGTGAAAGAGTTGGCCACCCTATGGGGTGACTGACTGGGAGCCTCGGAGGCGCCGCACCTACCAAGGAAAACTCTGAGAGACCGGGTCCTATGCAAAAGCAAGGGTTTTATTAATAAGCGAGTATACTCGGGCCCATAGCATGACCCCAAGTGGTCAGTGACTAAGAGCCCTGAGCCCTTCTAGGGAGGATCTTTTAAGAGATAGTTCCCGCCGCTACAGAAAAGCCCGTACATAAACATCCAACAGATTTAAAATATTATATCAAGGTCTGCGCGCAGGCAGCCAATCACTTTGTACCAAGTAACCATCTCCCACCAATCAGTTCATCCTTAATACTTCTTTTCTATATTTGGTGCTGCTAGATACACGCGTGGGATCATGGGTCAGCAACGGCTATGCGTACATGCAGGAATGCAATCCAGGCAATTCAGGCCAGATAGTAGATTCTGGGAGGGGGGTCTCATAACCTCTAACAGGAATTTGTTCTGGGCCTTTTGTAGATAACAAAAAGGTTACTTCAAGATGAAAAGGACACTCAGGCCCTAAATTGGTAACTTTCCATGAGTAGGCCTGCCCTGGTTGGGAAAGGGGGTTTCTGCCTTCTTTTACCTGCAACTGTGAACTTGCCTTAAAGTAAGCTGCATGATGAATGAATACTGTCAGTCAGCAGGGGACCACCAGTTCCTCCATGACTGCCAGTTTTGACAGCCTTTCCTCAGCAATCATCTTTATAATCTCCAGTTGACACCACTGACAACTAGTATATTCCTGAAGCCCTCTAATGCTTGCTTTGGGTGACACCACTAAAAGCCTCCTATTTCTAGATAGAACAGTAGCCCAGAGAACATGGATGGCACTGGGTTTGGAGGTTCTTGAGCCTGCAAATCACCCACCTGGAAACATGAGAAATGTCACTTTTTGCCCAGATTATATCCATTGGACTGAACTTGAAAACAGGTCCTCATCTTAGAGTCTTATCCCTCCCCTAATAAAAAGGAACTCCCTCAGGGGTAGCATTTAGGTCCTTGGGAATGAATGCGAAGAGCTGGGATCAAGGGAACATCCAGATACCGGCTCAGCAAGGGAGTGAGAGACATTGATTTCAAGATTCTCTAAGTGGTATAGATTCGTGCATGTTATTTATTTCCCTTTTATTAGACAGCAATCAAAAGTAAAATTTACTTCTCAAGCAAATAGATGAGTAAATAAGGAGAAGTGGTAGCTTGTCTTTGGGGATATAGATGAATCAGAGGAGCTAGAGACAAGACCCCCTCTGAGAGATGAAAGCCCGAGGAGCAGAATTGGCAGAGGCAGGGGAGAGGAAGCATGAGTCAGAGCAGGGAGCGGAGCCAATAAAATGTCAGTCGGTCGGTCTGACAGGGCTGTGTGGGCTTCTCAGGCTCCTTGGAGGACTTTTTTCTCCCTCTCTTTTTCCCCTAATGCTTAATGTGCTTAAATCCTTCTCCCCACCACAGCCTCACTCCAGGCTCCGGGTCCACATTCCTGCATAACCTCCATCCAATATACACCCCCCACAGTCCTGGAGCCCAGAATGTACAAAAAGAACTCATAACCTTCCTACCCCAATTCTGTCCAAAGAATATTCTTCTTTTGTTTGGTTTGCTTTTGTTTTGTTTTTGCTTTTTTGGGTCACACCCAGCAATGCTCAGTGGTTACTACTGGCTCTTCACTCAGGAATTACTCCTGGAGGTGCTTGGGGGACCATATAGGATGCCGGGATCGAACCCCAGTAGGCCACATGCAAAGCTAATGCCCTACCTGCTGTACTATCACTCCAGCCCCCTTGTTTGGTTTGTTTTGGTTTGGGATTTTTGTTTTGAAGTTTGGGGCGGTTGTTTGTTTGTTTTTGGGGCGGGGTTGTTTGTTTTTAGTTTAGAGGTCGCATCCAGCAGTGTTCAGGGCTTACTCCTGGCTCTGCACTCAAGAGTCATTCCAGGTGAGGCTCTGACGACCATGTCTGGTACCAAGAATCAAATCTGGGCCTAGTGCCTCCAAGGCAAGTTGCCTGCCCATTATACTGTCACTGCAGCCCCTCGGATTATTCTTGACCTCAGTGGAGTACATGGTGAATCTCACAAGCACCACTCAGCCCACCTCGTCTGCACACACCAAAGTCAGAAGCCAGAGCCCATCTTTTGCTCCTCCTAGTTCTGTTCCATCCTCAGGCTTCTCAGAAACAGGAATATTGGTATGGACACTTAAGCAAAGTGCTTCTTTCCAACTGAGGCAGATCTGATGTTCAAATGAATCCTACAAAAATAAAATAAAATGAATCCTAGTAACTTTATAATAGAATTTTATTTATTGTCAATCTTTTTACAATAAATAAAATCATAGGATAAGTGAATTTACTTTCTATTTTGGTTCTGCTTTTTTTGTTTTTAGGCCACACACAGGGCTAAATGCTAAGAGCTCAGGGCTTATTCCTGGCGATATGCAAGACAAAACCTCCTGCCCACTGTACTATCACTCCAGTCTCTCAATATATTTTCATACTGAACTCTAATTAGCTCCTGAACATTTATTTCCATTGATGATGGGAAGTATTTAGGGCTAAAGAGATAGTTACAGGAATTAAGGGTATGCATGCAGCCTACCCTGGTTTGATCACCAGCAATGCATATGGTCCCCTGAGCTCTACCAGGAGTAATCCCTAAACACAGAGTTAGGTATAAACCCTGAGCACAATCAGGATTTGACCAAACTCCTTCTCCCAATTCACTATCACTATCACTATCTTCCCGTTCATCATCGATTTGCTCAAGAGGGCACCAGTAACATCTCCATATGACCTGTCTCATGCAAATAGAGCCCAAGGGCACCTGCTTGCTCCAGGAACATAAAGAGCCTCAAACCATTCCATCAGATCATGGGAATGAGGTCTATAATTGTTACTGGTATCTGGCATATCAAATACAACACGGGTAGCTTGCCAGGCTCTGCAGTGCGGGTAGCATATTCTTGTAGTCATCTCAAAATCCAGCATTTATTGATGAACTGTGTGGCCACAAGTGGCCGTGGTGAGCCGGGCTGTGATAGGCTGGTCTTCTGGGTGGAGTTCTGACGAGGGGAAATCCAGATGTGGAAAATGGAGGTCCTCATGGAGTGGGGTCGCCCTGGCTTGTTGTGAGGCTCTGCTGGGGTGGTGGGCCAGGGCTAGAACCTGCCATCCCTCCCTGGGCACCTCATGAGCGGCTGGGCACAGTGAGAGCCAGTAGCAGCTCTGCCCCATGTATGTCTCTGGATCAGCATACCTGGGCCAGATTAAAAAAGACTGCAGCAGGATGGATCTCGATGAGCTGGGCTGTGATAGGCTGGTCTGCTGTGTGGAGTTCTGATGAGGGGGAAGTCCGAATGTGAAAAATGGAGGTCATCATGGAGTGGGGGGGTGTCATCTGGCTTGTTGTGAGGCTCTGCTGGGGTGGAAGGCCAGGGCTAGAAACTGCCATCCCTCCCGGGCACCTCATGAGCGGCTGGGCACAGTGAGAGCCAGTAGCAGCTCTCCTTCTCCCAATTCTCTACTTAAAATGTATTAGTTTTGATTGTATTAATTAGGCCAGAGAGAGAGAGAGCACTGTGGTTAAAATGCTCACCTTGCATGTGGCTGCCCAGATTTTATCCCCTGGTACTGTATATGGTTCCCCCTGAGCAGGGTCAGAAGCAGGCCCTGAGCAGGTCCCCTAGGCAGGTCTCCAAATTCCCCAAAATAATAAACAAATACATAAATAAAACTAATAAATCATTTATGGCTAAAGTTCTCTTTCATTCATTTCTATTCCTAAGGATCATGTCCCAAAATATCCCTTACATCTAAGACCTTGCCTGCATTATGAGGCACTAAGACACCCTCCTACCCAAGAATCTGAAAAGCTACAAAATCCTAGCCTTCCTTTGTTTTTAATTGTTTACATAAGGAAAAAGAGCCATTACTTTACACTTCATTGTTGAGTAAAAATATGATCTATTTAAAGACATTTTTATACTAGCAAGTTTTATTTACAGATCTTATATTTATATGAGAATTTAAGTGACTCATTATTAATCAGTGTCTCACTATTAATCATAAGAGCAAGAGTTTTATAACTGTTAGCTACATGAGGTCTGATTAACATTTCTTGTGTCTTAATCTTACTACATTTTTAGTGTCTTCTATGTGTCAGTTAATGACACAGGCTCAGTATGATATCTGATTAATCCTCATGGCCACAGAAACTGCAATTCAAATCATGCCCTTGTAAATGACAGATACAGTGTTTTAACTCACATCTTTCTGACCCCAAGTACATACTCTCTCCCCTGTGCTGTGCTTCTCCCTGACCGTGGGCCCCACCATCAATTGAGTTACACACTCTGGGCCAGGGGTCTGGCCTCCCCATTCTCACCACACTCTCAGCAAAGCTCCAGGGACTAGTGCTGAGTTCAACAACATACATGCTCACTTCAGACACCCTCGATAGAGACAGACTGTAAACTGCAAAAACTGTAAACAGAAGTAAATCGGAAAATACTCCTCTCAACTAACAGTTGCTGTATTGATTAGAATTAATTTCTCCTGTGAGTTGTAACTCCCAAACAACTGTAACCTAAACAGAGTTTAGCTCTCTCACAGGCGCTTTCAAGAACTGTTACGATGGGTTAATCCATAGCTGGGCTTCAACCCTGACCAGGGCTTCTCCTAGTTTATTCCATTGTGTTGGCTTCCAGTCCCCAAGATAACACCACGGCAGACGGTGACAACTAGAGCTAAACCATCACATGTACATTACTGCCAGCCAGAAGAAATACACCTAGTCTCATTCTTTTCAGGGTATCCCATTATATGGGTAACGCCCCTGGGTTCAGTCCCTAGCATTGAAAGAACTGCCAGCTCTGGAGTCTTTGCAATAAATAGTCCAGTTGAGTTCCTGAAATAATTTTTGCACTTGTTTAGTGGAGGAAACTTCTGAAGGAAAAGGTAAGATTTGGAGAAATGGAGATAAAGAATAAATGAAGATTTAGATTTTAACACTAGGTGAGAAAAAATAGGAATCCAGCAGCTCTCCAATTTCCCAACTACCTGCTCATTCTACTTTTAATTTTCCAGAAAGTCTCCTTTAGATAAAAAAAAAAAAAATGTTAGGGGCCGGAGCGATAGTCCAGTGGGTAGGGCGTTTGCCTTGCACACAGCCAAGCCGGGTTTGATCCCCAGCATATGGTCCCCCAAGCACTGCCAGGAGCAATTCCTGAGTGCAGAGCCAGGAGCAACCCCTGAGCATCGCCGGGTGTGACCCAAAAAAAAAAAAAAAAATGTTACCTCTCTGTAGTACTTGCATCAAGGGTCATGCTGTAGGAGACTAGGCATGTGCCACCAAGCACAGCAGTCAACTCATAACAGACACAAGGGGAAGACAGAAAAAGGCAACCAATGTCTCAGAGTCATCATTTCATCTTCAGAGTGCGAGCATCCCTAACCTTGACCCTCTCTTTCTCAATATGTTTATTTGGGGAAAACATAATTGTGGTTCTTTCCAGGAGTCAACACATTCCTCCTTTATTCCATACCCTGGAAGCTTTTCCTAGGGACTTCCTTAGGAAGTTCACCACCTACTGGTTGAAGAAGCACAGACATCAGGTGGTAAGAGACTAAAGCGTGGGGAAGGGAGCTATCTGAGACGGTTCTTGATTTGTATCTGAGCTCCCTATTTCAAGAACACGGTGGTATAATAAAATACTTATAAAAAAAGTGCCAAAAGCATAGTAACTATTTCCTGGGTTAACAGAAAAACTTAAATACTCTTTAACACTTGGTTCACATCCTCTTTATGATGAGCCAGAGACTGTTCTATTATTCTACAGAACTGCTTGGCAAGAAATGGAACACCCTTTCCAGCAATGTGGAGGAAGATGAACAGGAAATAATCTCCTTCTAGACTCATCCCTTCTCCTCCAATGCTTCTCTGTTCTATGGGGAAAATTCTGCAAAATTCCCTATTACATGACCATCTTGACAGTACGTAAGATGCTCCATCCAGAATGGCCATCTCTTCTACTGTGACCCTAATTCATTCTATTTTTTGATGGGGTGATTCCAGAGGGTAGGAGGGAACACCTAGCAGTGCTCAGGGATCACTCCTGGCAGTGCTCGGAGAACCATATGGAGTGCGGAGATTGAACCCTGCTCGGTCGTGTGCTAGGCAAACGCCTTATCTGCTGTACTATAGCTCTGGCTCCTCATTCTTGATCTTAAATCTTCCTAAAATACAAAACAACATATATTATAAAGATTTCTTCGTGGGTGATTGTGGGTATTTTACATGCTAATTTTTTTCAGTTCCATGGCGAAATTCAGAATTTGGTCCTCCAAAAATGATTTCGATGGAAAAAAAAATAAAATTTCCCAGGAAGGAGTAAGGTCCATTTTTCAAAATCTTTGGCAGAAAGGGTAGGGTGGTTTTTTTCCTTTGCCTTCCTCTTTATTCATCTTTGTCAATGTGATTACTCTAGGTTGCAATAATAATAGTAATTAGAAAAAATATATATCCAACAGAATGGGATTAAAGAAATAAATTATGAAACAGTATGTATTATATGTACACAATTTATAAAACAAAGTTCTTTTTGTAAGCTGAATTTTCTGGTACTTAGTAAAATGGTTTATTTTATAAAAATAGACTATGTGTAAATACCTAAAAATAAGCAAGAACATTTTTTCTTAATCCTAGAACCTTTATTTTTGCTTCAGCATTTTAGGTTATTTTTTTTTCGTTTAACACAAAACATTGAATACTCATTTATATCATTTACAAAGAGATAAAAAAGATGTAAGGATAACCCATAATTATACACATCAAAAATGAGTGCTGTTAAAATTGGTACATATCATTATAATGTTAATCTACATCATTTTCATGAATATACATAGTACATATACAAAAATGAAAATATTTCAAAATACTGTTTTATATCCTGAAATTGACTTAGCCACTCCTCCCCCATAAAAAGATATTGACACTATGACATAACAATACACCTGCAGAAAAGGCCTTCTTTAAGGAAATCTGGGGGAAGAGGTAAACTTCTGAGTTTATTTAACAGACCAAGGATATATCTTGCAATCTGAGTTCTGAATGGAATTATGACTTATGTAAGGAACAGTCCAGAAACAAACAAACCAAAAATCCCTTAGTCCTGTTGAGCCTGTACTTACTTGCCACAACCTAAGGATAATGCTGCTTGTTTCCCATAAATGACAAATGAGGTCAACTTATTAACGAGCTTTACATTTTTAGAAAAAATCATATCATGGCATTTCAGTATGCTATCACTACTCGCTATGGATGCCATTATTATTATTATCTGGCTCTGAATTTTATGCTTTCCATTTTAGGATATCACTGTTGATTAGGCCATGACACTTGAATCACTTCTGGACTGTGTTATTGAGTTTATCAATCCGAGCTTATTTGCAAATGTTTTTAACCCTTCCCATATAATTTTTTAATATAAATTCCCAAGTATTGTCATAGAGTACTTGTGGGCAGAGACTGGGATTTGCATTAATACTTCCTGTCTTAGTATTTCCTACACCAATTTACTGCTATCCACAAAATCCATGCTATGGTGTATTTTGCATTGCCCAAAATCTGTGATGAATTCTTTAAAATGAGGCACAGGCAAGACAAGTTTTCCTTTGTGCAGGAATGGGGTGTGCAGGCCACTGGGGCATATAAGAAAAAATTGTATAAGTGTGAAGTGTCAATGCTGAGAAGTGAATTGTGCTGCCGGGAAAGATTTCTGGTCCAAAGCCTCTCACTGAAGTCTGCCTAAAGCCATTTCATCAGTAACACAGGCTGCAGCCGCAGGACCAATAAAGACCAAAAAATTAGCACTACGCCACCCAATACCAACTTTTATCTCACTTTGTAATGTTGGAGTCCTCAGGTCTTAAAAAACACTTCCCTTCCCTTTATCATGTAAGCCCCTTTCTCTGCCAAAGACCAAGACATCCACTTATGGACACAACCAGAACAACCTTCTGAAATGCAGGTACTTGCCTTCACCAAAGCCACATAGAAATTTTTCTAAACGAAATAAGATCTTTTTCCTTCCTCTGTCCTTTTCTTCTAAGTCAAATTTTAATTCTTCCTCCAAATCTTGCCTTTCTCATTCTCCATGAATTTTTTCTTGAACAGAAATTATCTTTACTAAGAAAAAGAAACAAAGGCATGGGCCTTGTCCAGCCTTGCTGGGGAAACAGAAATGCCAGGCAGACACAGAGATGATGGGCAAGGAGGCCCGGGGAGGGGGTAGGGTGGGAGTGCGTCTTCCACAGGCCATTTGGGACACAAGGCCTGATCCTCTGAATCCCTTCTCCTCACTCACAGTCAGTTGGAACCCGCCAGGAGCCAAGCTTTGAAAATAACAGGGGAGAAAACAGGTGTCTTCCGGAGAACCTGGTGCTTCCCAGATGGAAAAAGCGATTACTGAGAACAGGAAATGTGGCCACTCCTCCAAAAGAGCCAGGGACAGACTGAGAATTGTGCAGCTCTGATGAAAGTGCCAAGGTCATTACTAAATGGTTGGAAACTATTGTTCATAAAAGGCACTTGTGCAAATGCAAAACTCTCCACATATCTCTGTTTAAATTTATCTCAAAACAAAGGCTTGTCAATGAAGAACTGGACTGCTTCCCCACCCTGGTTTGAAACACACAAAACACCCCATAAATCTCCCAGCTCCTGAGCTGGGGGCTCTGGGAATTGTAACTCCTTCTCACCCTGTCAACTCTGATTCCCCCTCTCAAAAATATACAAAAGCTAAAAAGTCTCCCCACCTTCAAAACTGTGTCTGTTCCTCCACCACACAACTTTGGGAACCATGACACAAACAACAACATGACTAAATTTATTTTCCTCTAGGGTTCCCAGATCCCACCCACCTTTCCATATCTCTTTCCTGCCTTCTTTGCCAGGGTAGATCCTCCTGCATTCTGGCTTTTACCTCCTTCCACTGGCAGAAAACCTCCTCCATCCTTGGGGCACATGTGGGCCAGTACAAGAAGCCACAGAATTGAAGTCTGTGTGAGGCTAGCCTAGTCTGGAGTCTTGGGTTCCCACTCCAGTGGGTGGCATGTTAGAGATCAAAGTGCTAGAGCTTGGACCTCATGACCACTCCCTCCCCATCACCTGGGGGTGGGGGCTTGCAAATGTTTCCCAGTACAGGAAGCAGAGAGAGACTAACAATTGTGCTTTAAAAAAGATCAAAAAGACAATGAAAGCCCAAAGTTGACAAAGTGGTTCTAAAGCCAACATTCACAGCTTTGTGTGGCATCTGGTAGTGATAGTCTCCTGATAAGCAAAGGGAAAATCCACTTTTACACTAACATTGGGAAGAAACAAGGAAAATAAAATAATCAAATAAAAATAAAAATGTGTTCCTATTATAAATAAAAAATGTGACAGTCTGCTCATCCACTTCTTCCCAAAGCATCTCTTCCCCAGTACACAGGGTACAGCTTTGAGGAGAGAGCAGGAGTGGGGATTGGAAGGTAAGAGGGAGGGAAAGAGGAAGGGAGGAAGACAGGAGAGAGAGAGAGAGAGAGAGAGAGAGAGAGAGAGAGAGAGAAGTTGGTTAGTTATAAGATTGATGCTTGAAGTGGGTTCCGCCTTGCAGACCTGTACCACAGACACATTCCCCATTCTCATGAGCCTGGCTCTCACTGTTATTCCTTCTGAGCTGTGGCTATATATAACTCTTCCTGTGGCTACATGAACCAGTACTGGACCCTTACCCCTGAAACCATGAAGATCACTAAGTTCATTCCAATAGGCTGTGCTTAGCTCAAAGTGCTGACATTGTCACCCAGAAAACAATCTCTTCTCCTGGGAATGTCTCTCCATTGACCCCAAGCCTGTGTAGGTCTCCTTCCATAGAACCCTGATTTTGGCCCCAATTCAGAACAGTTTACAATACAAAGAGCAGGCTGGAGAGATAGCACAGGGGTTTAGGGGCTTGTCTTGCACATGGCCCAGAGCACTGGATGTGGTTCAGAGCACAGAAGCCCTCAGCAGCCAAGTGTGGCCCAACCTCCCCTGCAAAATGCAAAGGGCAACCTCAATTTACAATTTAGATAGCGCCAGACAGTTCATGATCTAGAAAAGAAGAGAATTTGCCTACTTTAGTCAAAAAAAAAATTTACTACCTATTAGCAAACTTTACTTACCTATCAGGCCCCCTTAAAAATGATCACCACCTCAAAAAAGGTTATCTAAATATTACAGTTACTAGAAGTAAAGACACAGAAGCTAGTCCTCTTTAGGGGCCGGAGCGATAGCCCAGCAGGTAGTGTTTGCCTTGCATGCAACTGGCCCATGCCGGCCCGGGTTCGATCCCCGGCATCCCATATGGTCCCCGAGCACCACCAGGAGTAATTCCTGAGTGCAGAGCCAAGAGTAACCCCTGAGCATCGCTGGGTGTGACCCAAAAAAGCAAAAAAAAAAAAAAAAAAAAGAAGCTAGTCCTCTTTCCAACAGAAGAATACCCTAACCTAACACACAATTGTATACACTGAAGGTAAATATAAAAGATGCAAGGCCAATACTATGATTCTGCCCCATTCCCTTGAAGAAGAAAAAAAAAGAAAAAAAGAAAAACAGGGTACATCAGTGAAAACCTTTACATGATCCAACTTGAACATTATGATCCAATTCCATCACAAAGCTTAATATTCAAAGTGGGGGGAGGGACTGTAAAACAGTGATTGCCTGACCTTGGGTGGTTCTATTGTTCTGTTCTGTTCTGTGAGAGCAACTTGAAAAACAAAGTATTTTACAGGCACCTGGCTCATTATGCATTACAAATTAAATCTTCACTTATCTATATGCTTCAACCAGTACCTATCCATCGCCATCACTTAAAAACACATTGCCCTTCTTTCTAGCCTTGTTAATTTCCAAATGCTAATTAAATTTAAACTCATAAAAGTATCTGTTTAGTATGCATGACAAGATCATCCCTCAGTATCCATTACCCACTGTACATGCCAGCATGTTTACTCAATGTTTTCTGTTTGCTTTGCGTCTCGATGCTCCGTGTCAGGGCACAGACTTGGGATTTAACCTGGAATGCAATCACTTTCCCATTTTGATTCTACCCAAGTTTTCCCACCTCTGCTTGCTGCCTTTGTAAGCAACTTTCTTTCAAATTATTGCTGAGAAGAATGACTTCCAGATAATAGCACTTAAATATGGAACAGCAGGATGATAAAGGAATACTAAGGGAAAGCTCTATTTCAGTCTTTTTTTCACCGGGTCATTACACAAAAGAGACGACTTTCGATCTCTGGAGATCCACAGTCCCTTATTTATTGCCGTAGGAAGGCTGACAGACAGTGTGAAAGGCACGCAGATAATGAATGGTGCCGCTCACACGGCACCTAACATAAAACATGCTTCCATCCCACAGGGATGAGCCGAAGGCCTAGAAGACTCAACTGTCAGCCAGCAGGAAATGACATTCACAGCCTGTTTTTCACTAACACAAGTCCTCACAGGCAGGCAAACAGAAGAGAGAAGCCCCCTCCTGCAAACTAGCCATGTTCTGCCTACACTAGGCCTGGCCACAGAACTGCTCTCAGGTCTTGCAGGCACTGGACCTTACAACGTGTCTTTCCTATATGGAAAATTCTTTGACAAATGGAGTATGACCCCACAGCACAACTACCACTCTGCTTTTGTATGTATGGGGAAAGCTCAGCAAAAACACACAAAACATCCCTCACCTAATTATGCCCAAGGAAAAGATCGAATGAACACTGAGTTACAGTTACACACAAGGACATCTCCACTCACTCCAGGAGATAAAGAAATGCACCAAATAGTAATTTGATTTAAGCATAAACAAATAAAAGTTCCCACAAACAGTAAGCCTATGGACTGGTATTCAGGGAGCATTTTTGTTGTTTCTTAATGTCCTTAAAAGATAATTAATAATTCCATCAGTAGATGATTGAATTTTTAATAAGATATATCCATATATAAAATAAAAAAGTTTTACTTAATAAGTTACAGTGTTTCTGTTTGGGATAACTAAAACATTTTGGAAAAAAAGCAACCATGAACCAAAAAAGAAGTAAAACTGTTGGTATCTACTGACCTGAAAATATACATAGTAAATCCTTAAGATTAACTTTAAAACTTATTAGAAATAATAAATCAGCAAAGTTCTGAGATCAATACATAAAAGTCCATTGCATTCTTTTGTGGTTTTTGAGTTTTTGTTTACTTTGGGTCTTTTTATGTCTATACCCCCAGCAGACTCAAGTGCTATCCTTGACTCTGTGCTCAAAGCAGTGCTCAAAGGACCATGAAATACTGGGAAATCAAATCCGGGGCCTTCCACATGCAAGCATGTGCTCAGCTCCTTGAAATACCTCTCCAGCCCAATCTGTTGCACTTTCATATTCAAGTAATGAACTAAAAGAGGTATAAAAAAATCCCATTAACAATCACATCAAAAATAATTATTTATGAATAAACTTATCAAAGGATATGAAAGACCTCTACATTAAACACTACAAGTCACTGTTGAAAGAAATAGGGGCCGGAGCAATGGTCCAGCAGGTAGGGCATTTGCCTTGCGGCCGGCCCATGCCGGCCTGGGTTTGATCTCTGACATTCCATATGGTTCCCTGAGCACCGCCAGGAGTAATTCCTGAGTGCAGAGCCAGGAGTAACCCCTGAGCATTGCCGGGTGTGACCAAAAAAAAAAAAAAAAAAGAAAAGAAAGAAATAGAAGACACATGGATTTGGAAAGGCATTTCATGCTAAGAGGTTTCATTTGGTCTCTATCAAAATCCCAAAGGCACTCTTTAAGGAAATTGAATAAACATCAATGAATTTGCAAGGAATCACAAAAGACCCAGAACAGCAAAAGCAACCCTAAGACAAAAGGAGAAGAAAAAGTCATCATGCTCCCTGTCTTCAAACTACTAGTAGTAATCAAAACAGACTCAAAGATCTGGGGACACTGGTGGTGGGATATGTGCACTGGTGGAGGGGTGGGTGCTAGAACCCAAATTATGCTTTGAGTTACTTCTGGCTCTGTGCCTGAGGGTAACTTCTGGTGGTGCAGAGGGTATCCTGTGGTAATGGGAATGGAACCTGAGTCAATTTGTTTATGACTGAAACCTAATCATGTGCATGATTACATGTCTGTAATTTAATTCTGTGCTTTCAATTCTATTCCATTGGTCTTTTGATCACTTACTTGATCACTTGAATCTCGTTATTCATCAATTTGCTCGAGCGGGCACCAGTAACAGTTCCATTGGACTCTATCACTTGCCAATGTAGCCCAATGGCATCTGGTTGATTCAGGAATATGAAGAGCCTCAAACCGTTCCTTCAGGGTCTTGACAAGGAAGTCTGACCATCTTGTAGGTGGGCGGCTGTCGGGGAAGCTCCGCCAGGGTCCCCAACAGTGCCGGGAAGCGAGTTCCCTTCTACCTCCAAAGCCGGGCGAGGAATGGATGAAAACTCAGGAATCCGATGCAGTTTTAAAAGGGCTTTACTATTACAGGTTCCAATATACAATCCAAGAGCAGGGAAAGCCTCCGGATTCTGCGTTCCCAGCTAGGCCCCAGCCAGGTGCAGGCTAAGATGGCTGCCACCACGTGTTGAGGCCCAACAGAGAATGAAGAGGACGGAGAGGCAAAACACCAAGGGAAACCGAAAAGGCAAAAAGGGGGAAAAAAAGAGAGAGAGCTTCTTTCTTGCAGCTTATTTTATAGCTCGAAATCCACCCAAACTCCCCAGCCCAGCCCATTCTGGGCTGGGCTATCTAGGGATGAAAATTCAAAGCCTCCCAGCAGAGCTGGGAGGAGCTGCAAGCCAAATGTAAACTTCTCCTGGCAGGGTCAAATGCCTTCAGGTAACTTCTCCCAGCAACTCACCCAATGTCTTTTTTATATGCTAATGTTTTGAGCAAGATCTGCCAGGAAAAATCTCCACAGGGTAGAAAAAGGGGCTCTTAGAGGAGTCCTGCAACAGGCAGCCACGTGTTCTTTTGACATCCTGTGGGATCCAGTAGGTAATGGCTCTAGTCCAGTGGTTGTCTCCAAATCGCATTACATGTCCAGCCCATCTGATTTTCGATGCCTTGGCAAAGGAGACAGCGTCCCTGATTCTGGAATAGCGACAGAGGTCAGAACTCCGGATTCCTTCTCTCACTTGAGTGAGGCGTGATGTTCCAAGCAGAGCTCTTTCGATTCCTCTCTAGGAGACCCGAGATAGCATTCTCATCCTGCTTTCGTAGGGCCCAGGTCTCTGAGGCATATGTTAATGCAGGGAGAATGGTGGAGTCGAAGAGATGTGCCTGGAGCCGGAGGTTCTTTGTCCTTTTAGCTATTTCTTCAATGCCTTTGAAGATGCTGCTCTCTTCCTCCTGCGCAGCTCAGGTTTTTGGTGGTTCATCATGTTGAGTTCTTGACCTAGGTACACATAACTGCTGCATTCAGAGATGTTTGTTCCATTGAGAGTGAATGGGGCCTCAGGAACTAGTTCATTTTTCATGAACATGATTTCATGTTCATGAACATGAAACAACATGTTTCATGAACAATGGTCTCTTAGTCTGTTTTATTTTTTTTATATAAGAAATTATATAAAATCAATCCCCACTACCACAGGATACCCTCTGCACCACCAGAAGTTACCCTTAGGCACAGAGACAGAAGTAACTCAAAGCATAAAATGGTGACAGTCTCTTATGTAAAAAATGTTAGTAATGCTATCTAATACCACTACAAGAAAATGAAAAAGAATCGGATGTTAGGACAAACACCACAATGTACACTGAAGAGCATATACGCTAAAATCTCCATGATACTGGCATCTATGATGTATTGGCCACTTGCGGCCGCAAGAGTTCATCAATAAAGGCTTTATTTGGAGGTGACTGCAAGAGTATGCCTCCCGCACAGCAAGCCTGGCAAGCTGCTTGTGTTGTATTTGATATGCCAAATACCAGTAACACTTATATTAGGTCATTCCCATGACCTAATATAATGGTTTGAGGCTCTTTATGTTCCTGGAGCAAGCTGATGCCCTTGGCTGAGACAGGACATATGGAGATATTACTGGTGCCCACTCTAGCAAATAGATGATCAATGGGAAGATCAGGATCGTGATCATGATTTGGAGAGTCAACTCCAACAGCTGGGAAATAAATGAAATTATATCAAAATAAAAATCTTCACATCTAAATAAACAATCACGAAAATAAAAATATAGCCTGCTGAATTGGATAAAATAGTCCCACACCATATTTAGAAAAAGTCTGATCTCTAAAATATATAAAGAACACAAAACTTAACAAGAAAACTAACAACCCCATCTTTTACCCTTCCCCCAAAAAAAAAGGGTAAACTAGCTGAACAGACATTTTACTTAAGGAGACATATAGAGGGTCAATAATCACACTTTTAAATGGTTATTATCAGGGCCAGAGAGCTAGTACAGTGGGTAGGCTCTTTGCCTTGTACCATCACTGACACAGTTTCATTCCCAGTCACCCCATATGGTTAACCAAGTGCACCAAGAGTGATCCCTGAGTGCTGAACTTGAAGACTTGAGTCCCTCTGTGTGTGACCACCTTCTCCCCCATTGTAAAAAAATAAGTTTCTTCTGAACACAGATATCCAGTAGTCCCTTAGCATCACCACACGAAAAAAAAAAAAAAAAAAAAAGCCATTATCACTTATTCTCAGGCAATCAAATCAACAAGGAGATAACACCTCTCAACTGTGAGAATGTTCTCTGTCAAAAAAAAATCAGGTATAGGACTGGGGGTGTGACTCATTTCCTGCACTACAACAAAGAAAATTTAAAGAAAAAAGAAAAGAAAAAATGCAAGAAACTAGTAGGTGCTGATTCCTGATGGGGAAGAGGGAAAAACAAGAACCTTCATTCACTATTGCTGGGAGTATAAATTGGCACATTCTCTATGGAAAGTGATACAGAAATTTCTCAAAATATTATAAATAGATCTACCATGTAATATAAAGTTAATATAAAATATTAAGCTAAAATGTTTTAAGATTCATATGTCTTAAATTTAATAACTTCCCTAATACTTTTTTAATTCATCAAGTCCAGTGAGGACAAAACATTCCTACATTATCTCTAAGTACTGCATGAAGAACATTTTCTAATTTCTGTCATAATGTGACAAAGTTGGTTTTGTTTTCTTTTTTTTTTATTTTTTGTTTGGGATCTATGATGCTAAGAGGCTATTCCTGACATTATGATTGGGAGCTGCTCCAGCAGCCCTCAGAGGAAGATGTAGGGCCCAGGCTCAGTCCCAGATCTCCCACCTGCAAAGCATACACTCCAGCCTTTGAGGCCTCTTTGGCCCAACATGACAAAAGTAGAAACAATTGTAGTGTGGAAGATCAGGTCTGAAACTAGGACAGTCATTGGCTTCCCAGTCAGGGTGCCCCGGAAAAGCAATAAAGGACAAAGCTCACATATTGGAAGGCAGGTCATGAGGTGCAGAGAAACCAAACTCAGGGGAAAATACTGTGAGATATTATTCCAGACCAAAAGAAAGTTCTCATATAGATATAAGATCACTACCAGAGCAGTCACACCACAGTTTCAACACAACTGAAAGGGCCCTTTAGTCTGAATTTCCTATCCCTGGCCATGAAAAATAGGTTCTAAAGGATCCATTCCTGATGAAAGGGGTCTTTGTAACCTAGCAGTAGATATGCTGAAACTCACATTCTCGAGGGGCAACTGCTATTAGCAAGAGAAGTTTTTGGTTGTTGTGAGTTTACTGTAGAGGAGAGAAGCATTGGGCTATACTCTTTGGCATGCTCAAGACTTACTCCTGGCTTTGTGCTAAGGGATCACTCTAAGGCTCAGGGAAAAGAATACACCATATGCAGTGCAGGGCATTGACTTTGGGTCCTCCATGTGCAAGACAATCACCTTAATCCCTGTACTGTCTCTCTGGCCCAGTAAAGGAGTTTATTACTTAACTCAGAAATCAGTATAAAAATAATATATGTCAACAAGAATTGGAACCATAGGACAGTTGATGAGACTTATGACAGTAAGACGTTACGGAAAACAATAGACTCATTTTCTTAATTAAAAGAAAAAATTCCATATGATCCAGTAATCCCATTGCTATTAACCCCCAAAAATACAAAATTAATTCAAAGAGATATATGCAGTCCTATATTTATTGCAGCAAAATTTACAATAGCCAAGAACTGAAAACAACCTAAGTGCCTATTGGCAATGATTGACTAAAGAAGATGTGGGCATTGGGGTACATTGGTGGGGAAATGGGGCACTGGTGGAGGGATGGGTACTGGTATACTGTATTACCAAGAACCAATTATGAACACATTTGTAATTGTATGTTTCACGGTGGTATAATAAAAATTTTTTTTAAAAAACCATACTCACATGTTTATATTTATGCATTATATAAACAATGCACTCACCTATAGCCATGGCATATGCACAGTCACACACATGACACATAACACCACATACACAATGCACACACATAGCACAAAACATAAGCACATTCTACAAACACACATACCCACACATGTCAAATACAACACAGATACAACACATATCATGTGATGTCCTATGATATACTATCACAAGGTAACATAAAACACATACTCATATTTTGCATATGCACATACCCAACAAACGGAATCAATACATACACACATGGACAACACAGAGCACATTGATACTTTCCATATACCACACACTATGCAATGCATACCTACACACCTCAAAAAAAAAAAGAAGAAGAAGATGTGGCATAAGTACACCATGGAAGAAAACAACTCAGCTACTTAAAAAATAAAAATGAAGCTCTGCTATTTGCAACAATGTGAATGGACCTAAATGCTATTGTACTTAGGGAAATGAAATAAGTCAGATGGAAAAAGACAAAAACTATGATTTCACTCATGTATGGAAGATAAAAATAAACAAAAGAACAAGGCCAAGCAAAACAAAAACTAAAGTCTTAGATTATAAAAACAAAATAGTGCGGGCCGGAGCGATAGCCCAGTGGGTAGGGCGTTTGCCTTGCATGCAGCCGGCCTCTGCCGGCCTGGGTTCAATCCCCGGCATCCCATATGGTCCCCCCGAGCACCGCCAGGAGTAATTCCTGAGCAAAGAGCCAGGAGTAGCCCCCTGAGCATTGCCGGGTGTGACCCAAAAAAGGCAAAAAAAAAAAAAAATAGTGCTTACCAAATGTGAAGGAGGATAGGAGGCAGGTGCATTGAATAAAGTCAATTGTGTGGTGAGCATAAGATAGCTTATGCATAGGTGGCTTTCTAATGCTATACCGCTAAAACTAATGTTATGAAACAATGTTTATGCTGCATGTCAAAGGACTCCTTGCAGACCTCCAGTTTCTTCAACAAGTCCTCATTTTCTACCTCACACTCAGCCATCTTCCTCTGGTAGTATTCCAGCAGCTCTTGAGAAGGGCAGAGGACAGCCAAACGTTCTTTGACAGAAGGCAACGGAGTTAAATCCACTGATTCTGAGATGGATACTCTCCTGAGCTTGGTGGAACGTCCCAAGCCACGGGGTGCTCCACATTTGGGAACTGGAACTTTTCGGCAGGCAGGGTAGGTTTTGGAGTAAAGTTCATGTTGTCTTCTGCATGCCTGTCAAATACACAGCAGAGAGGAAGAGATTGCCTGTTGGATGACAGGTTTAGCTAGTTTGAGAACTATGCTGTTTTGCCCACTCACAGATTACATCTACTTAAGCCAAGGTTCACTCTAATGAGATCTCTCTTCTATGTAAACACTGCTAGAGGGTCTGGCAGTTAGAGAAGTCACCTTGACTCTGAATAACTTCCCACTTATACATCTACTAAGACTTCCATGTCTTCTAGATTGGGCACAGCTCCTCTTTATACCCACTGCACCCAGCTTGGGACAGTTAGAATTTACCAGGAGACTACCACCCTGGCTATGTTGAGACTATAGGAAGATTATAGGGAAGGATCATACTAGTTTGCTCTCAAGCAGGTGAGTGTGACCCCTTTCAGTACATGGAGAACAAGATACTCAGAATCACCTGGTGCAGATAATAAGAAGGACCTTGTGGGTACCATCTATATTACATGAAGCTCATGAAATTAAGATATATTACTTTATACTAGCTCTCTCTCTTTCTCTTTCTCTCTCTCCCCAATGTTTTACATGAGAGATAATCTCGATAGAAGGGATTAGTCCTTGGGGTAACCTTTGTTTATACCTGTAATAGGGTGTGACACCACCCTTCTACAATTTGTTTAGGGCTCTCTGCTGACACGACCCT
>JAJIBD010007438.1:0-103912 GCA_021461705.1 Cryptotis parvus | reverse complement strand
TTCATTTTGATTTTGTGCCACACCTCTGCAGTGCTTAGCGCTTAGTCCTGACTCAGGGTTCAATCTTGGCAGACACAGGGATATCAAATACAGGGTGCTTGGATTAAATCAGAGTTATCTAAAGAAGGACATGAGGAAATGGAAACATTCCCTGCTCATGGATGAGAAGAATCAACATTGTCAAAATAGTAATACCCTTTAGAGCTCTGTACAGATTCAATGCAATCCCTATAAAGGTTACCAATGACATTCTTCAAAGAAATTGACCAAACACTCCTAAACTTTGTATGGAACAATAAACCCCCCAAAGGATAGCTAAAGCAATCCTCCGGAAAAAGAAGATGGGAGGCATCACCTTTCCCAACTTCAAACTGTACTACAAGGCAGTAGTAATTAAAACAGTGTGGTACTGGAATAAAAACAAATCTGTGGACCTATGGAATAGAATTGAGATCCTGACACCCAACATCAAACAAATGATCATTTAACCTTTGATAAAGGTGCAAAGAGTCCAAAATGGAGCAAGGAAAGCCTCTTCAACAAGTGGTGTTGGGAAAACTGGGCAGTGACATGTACAATAACGACGTTGGACCTGTTTCTAACACCATGCACAAAAATCAGATCAAAATGGATTAAAGATCTCAATGTCAGACTTGAATCCATAAAGTACATTGAAGAAATATAGGAAAAACCCTCCACGACACTGAAGCTAAAGGCATTTTAAAAGGAGAAACATACTAACAAAGCAACTAGAAGAAAAGATAAACATATGGGACTACATGAAAAAAAAAGCTTCTGCACCTCAAAAGAAACAGTGACTAAGATACAAAGGCAGTCCACAGAATGGGAAAGAATATTCACCCAATACCCATCTGATAAGGGGTTAATATCCTGGATATATTAGGCACTGGTAAAACTTTACAAGAAGAAAACAAACAACCCCATCAAAAAATGGGGAGAAGAAATGAACAGAAACTTCAACAAGGAAGAAATTTGAATGGCCAAAAATCATATGAAAAAATGCTCATCATCACTAATCATCAGAGAGATGCAAATCAAAACAATAATGAGATATCATTTTACACCACAGAGACTGGCACATATCCAAAAGAGCAACAACAACAAGTGCTGGCATGGATGTGGGGAAAAGGGGACGCTCATCCATTGTTGGTGGGAATGCCAGCTGGTACAGCCTTTCTGGAAAACAATATGGACATTCCTCCAAAGACTAGAAATTGAGCTCCCATTTGACCCAGCCATACCACTCCTGGGAATCTACTCTGGAAGCCAAAAATATGCAGCGGAAACACCATCCCTACCTTTATGATCATAGCAGCATTATTCACAATAGCCAGAATCTGGAAACAACCAGAGTATCCGAGGAATCCATGACTGGATAAAGAAGCTTTGGTATATCTACACAATGGAATACTATGCAGCTGTTAGGAAAAATGAAGTTATGAAATTTGCCTATAAATGGATGGACATGGAGAAGATCATGTTGAGTGAAATTAGCCAGAAGGAGAGAGACAGATACAGAATGTCTGCATTTATTTGCATGACATAGATATATATGTATATTTTATGATACCAGTATCCAAGGTCAAGTGTAACATGTATTAGGAGGTTTTGTCAAAGGTAGAAATTATCACAAACTTGTGGGAGTCAGGGGCTAGGTAAGACAGAAAATGAAACAGTGTGCTAACAATTGTCGAAAGTACTAATACCAACCTAGAACTGAGCATTAAATACAGGCAAAAAGATACACATGACAACCTTTTCATGTATGTTCTGTAATCCACAATCTGGAAGGGAAGGAAAAGAGAAAGAGATACAGAGAAAGGAAAAGAAATAAATGAACCTGCCATGGATATGGGCTGGGGAGGGGGGAGGGAACCGGGGACCTTGGTGGTGGGAGATGGGCACTGGTACAGGGATGGGTGCTGGAACACTGTATGACCAAAACCCAAATATGAACATCTTTGTAATTGTATATTTCATGGTGGTATAATAAAATACTTATAAAAAACAGGGTTATCTGCATGAAAGGAAAATTTCCTACTTGGTGTACTATCTCTCTGACCCCCCAATTTCATTTTATGAGAATGAAAAGAGAATTAAAACAAAGATAAATGTATTGGTAACATAACCTACTATATTTTCTTTTTAAAGATGATTTCCTGTTTCAATATGATGATTTTCCAGAGAAATAGAACCATAAGGCATATGTGCATGAGACATATGTATGTGATTTAAGAACTGGTTCATGCAACTGTGAGAACCAGCAAGAAAGAAACTTGTATGGAAATAAAGCAGACTGAAACTTCATAACATTAACATTAAAATGAGTCAACACAAAAGTTCTCTCAGTACTTCAATTTTTGCTCTTCAAATCCTCAATGATTAGATACCCACCCACATTATTTATCCTAAACTTAACTAATTAAGCATAGAGATAAAGGACATCTAGAAAATATGTTGAGAGAAGGGAAAAAAGCAGGGGATGAAAGCGATAGCATAGTGGATAGGGGCGCTTGCCTTGCACACTGCCAACCTGGGTTCTATCCCCCACATCCCATATGGTCCCCAGGACCGTCAGGAGTAATTCCTGAGTGAAGAGCCAGGAATAAACCCTGAGCATCGCTGGTGTGACCCAAAAAGCAAAAAAAAAAAAAAAAACAATGGAAAGAAAAGAAAACTTAAAATAATTGAATAATGGGCCAGAGCAATAACGCATTGGGTAGGGAGTTTGCCTTGCACACAGACAATGGGTTTGAGTCTTGGCACCACATACAGTCAGTCCCCTCAGCCCCACCAGAAGTGATCCCTGAGCACATAGCCTGGAGTAATTCTTGAGTACCACTGGGTGTGACCCCATCCAAAAAAAAAAAAAACTCAAAAAATGGATAAAGAAATAAAGGACATCTAAAAAAATATGCTGACGGAAACAAATGAAAAATCAACTTGGACAAATCTTTGAATCAAGTTGACCTAAAGATTAACAATCATGCCTATTAATTACGAACCATTTTTAGTTCTGTCTTCAGCCTTATACCCTTAGTTCTCTTTGAAAAGTTGGCCATTTTCTCCATGACTGCCATATCTCTTTATGTCCACAAGGACCACATTGTTAATCAATTATAGTATTCTTTTCCACTGAATAGAAAAGTACTTCTAATTCAATGGTCCAACGTGCCACTTCCACTTTACCAGGGCTGGCATGAAAAAATACAATGTATTGACTCTCCCTTCCAAAACAATTTAGTCACCTGTGCATTTGGATTTTGTTTCTCTCTCTGCTGGTTTTCACACTATATTTGGGAGTGGAATATCAAATATATAGGGGTCATTTTAAAAATGAGTCAGTAATCAGAAATAAATGCAATTAAAAATAAAATAAAACCAGGAAAAAACAGCACCAGTACAAACAGATAAATGCATCCAAAATGATAATGTATAAACGTTAAATAAACATATAGTTAGTTTAGGTAAATGTTACAAGACTGGGGAGGAGGCTCTAACTAATAGCAGGAGTGAAGAATTGAAGTGCAGAAACCAATATAGCACTGAGGAAAAGAGAATTTTCATGGTCAACCCAAAATAAAAAATGTGAGTTATCTTCTTAAGGCACCATTCTGAATTATAAAATTGTATTGTGTCCTGTTGAGGAATCAGTTTTGTCTAGCAGAATGACTACATCCAATGTTTAAAAAACTCATGGATCAGGAGGTCTTGCCAAAGGTGGAAATTACCACAAACGTATGGGAGTCAGAAGTTTGGTAAGACAGAGAAGGGAACAGTGTGCTAATAATTGTTGAAAGTGTTAATACAACTTAGAACTGAGCATTAAATACAGGCAAAAGATACACATGATAACCTCTAAGTGTATACATTACAATCTACAAACGTAAAAAGAAGGAAGAGAAAAAGAGTGAGAGAGAGAAAGAAAAAGAGAGAAAAAGAGATAAAGAACCTGCCATAGAGGTAGGCTAGGACATATGGGAGAGAATTGAGGACATTGGTGATGGGAAATGCGCACTGGTGGAGGGATGGGTGCTGGAACACTGTATGACTGAAACCCAAACATGAACATCTTTGTAATTGTATATCTCATGGTGGTATAATAAAATATTAAAAAAACCCATTTGGTTACTTCTATTGTTATAATACAATGTGGTAAGATGCAAGACTTGACCTATTTGAGTAGGTTTCCTGCTCAAGGTGAATACTATAACTCATGTCACTCTTATGGTACAATAACCTCTGAATTCAATTGGGGTATTCTGGAAGCAGCAAGGAATGTGGAGAAATTGAATCAAAGGGAGTGTTTGCTTACCTTACTTTGAACCTAGCTGATCTAGGTTCAAACACAGCATTGCATATGGTCCCTAGAACATAAGGCATAATCACTAAAGCAAAGAGCCACATTTAACCCTGGAGCATTGCTAGGTATTGCATCTCCCAGCCCCCAGAATCAAAGAACTTTGGTAACATAGGATCTCTAACTTCCATTCTAGTACTCAATTTAATATACTCACTTGAATTTGGGGGAAGGTGATTGATAGATTTTAATGGCATGTACAATCATCCTCTTTATAATCATGTTTATCTTTTGTTTCCTTATATGTATTCATGATTTGTACAATCAAATTATCATATAATCAGATTACCAGAATTACTTATATTCATATTCAATGTCAATGCATCCACTCCTATTACTTCTCTTCATTCCTTTATACCTTGTCTACATTGTTCATTAATTCTCTTCTACTTAGACTTTCATAAATATCTCATAAAAGACCATTCTTCTTACAATGCCTTCCACCTTAGCCTGTATTTATACCTTTATAGATCAAAGATCCTGTTTACATAATTCTGGTGATGTTAACTATATTTATAAAAGGTGTTTTTTCTAATATCCAAAATCTTATTTAACAAGATACAAATTTCTTAACTTTCAGAGTCTTCTAGACTCAATCCATCTTTCCATTGTTGCCATCAACATCTTATACTGAATATTACAGATTATTAACCTGTGATACATGCAATTTAGAGAGAACACCTTGCATTATTCATTTTAATGACCTTCCACAATGATCTGCCTACTAGATGGTTTCTGGCTTTCTGTTAATATATTATTCAAAGATGAGCTACAAAATTACCCTCATAACCAAAAAAAATCCCAAATCTCTTACTATCAGGAATTCTCATTCTTTCCAATAAGTCACTATAAAACTTGTAATATTCATGTTGTCATATTGTTATCTAAGAACAAACTGTATTTCAGAAATTGAATAGATTTCTTGTTTAGAATCTTTTTAATTGCACCTTTTACTAATAACGCCTTTCACACAGGCATGTACTGAATACTTGGTAAATGGATAAATTATCCAAAAACATGATCTTCATGTCTCCAGGTGACATGTAAAAAGCTCTTGATGTCACATCTTGTAAGAAAGAGGTCCTTGCATATGCAACTCAGACCTTGCATATAAAAAAATTAATGGCAGTGATTGAACTGACCCCTCTTACCATTATCAGAGGATAGGTTGATAGAAGATAAACATTAGCTTAGTAACTATTTTAACATGGTTTTTAAAAAACTGGAAATTATATGTCTTTTAACAGAGAGGCATTTAGGAGTGGTATTTCTTTATTATTATGATTATTATGAGAGCTGCTACTGGCTCTCCCTGTGACCAGCCGCTCACGAGGTGCCGGGGAGGGATGGTGGGTTCTAGCCCTGGCCCACCATCGCAGCAGAGCCTCGCAACAAGCCAGACGACCCCCCCCCACTCCATTTTCCACATCCGGACTTCTCTCTCGTCAGACCTCCACCCAGCAGACCAGCCTATCAGCGGCCGCGCGGTTCATCAATAATTGCTGGACTTAGAGATGCCTACAAGAGTAAGCTACCTGCACTGCAGAGCCTGGCAAGCTACCCTTGTTGTATTTGATATATATATGCCAAATACCAGTAACAATTATAGACCTCATTCCGGAATGGATTGAGGCTCTTTATGTTCCTGGAGCAAGCAGATGCCTTGGGCTCTACTAGCATGAGACAGGACATATGGAGATGTTACTGGGGCCCGCTCGAGCAAATCGATGATGAACGGGAAGACAGTGATACAGTGATTTCTTTATTATAGCTGGAGGGAAAGTTAAACATCTTTCCTGAGCAGAAATGTGAGGAGATATTTCTCTTCCACTGTAGAAAAACCAGATCTTATATAGGTTCGGTATCCAAAGACCTATTTAATAAAACACAGATATGTGAGAACTTCTGACTACACGTGAGGTTTTTTCTCGGACCCTAGACCCTCAGCTCCCAGATTCTTTTTTTTTTTTGCTTTTTGGGTCATACTCAGGGTTACACGTGGCTTTGCACTCAGGAATTACTCCTGGCGGTGCTCAGGGGACCATATGGGATGCCAGGGATCGAACCTGGGCCTGCACAGGCCAGCGCGTGCTAGGCAAACGCCCTACCCGCTGGGCTATCGCTCCGGCCACCTCCCGGATTCTTAACTAACCTAAAGAACATGATGCAGAAGTTTTGATGGTGTGAAGATATTTCCTCCAAAGGAAGCAGTCCTTAATACCCTGTTGTTAATGAGTAATTCCATCATCCCTGGACCAAATTTACCACTTAAAAAAAGACCAGTAAAACAAATTACATTGATTTTATTTCATATTCCTATGTATCATAATCATAATTAGTCTCCTAGAAAATAAGACAGTCTGTGCTATGTCCAGAGAAGAATTACATTAGTTCTTGGGGAATAACACCCAACTCAAAGGGTATCATGTCTTTTCAAATTGCTTCTGATACTTAGGTTTTTGCAGGGAGAATGGTGGAGTCAAAGAGATGTTGGGGGGTTCTTTGTCCTTTTAGCTATTTCTTCGATGCTTTTGAAGGCATTCCATGACACTCTCTTCCTCCTGTGCAACTCAGGTTTTAGGTCATTCATCATGTTTACTTCTCGGCCTAGGTACACATAAGTGCTGCATTCAGAGATATCTGGTCCATTGAGTGAATGGGGCCTCTGGAACTAGTTCATTTTTCATGAACATAGTTTTCTTCAGATTCAGCTGTAGACCGATCTTTCCACATTCTTGGTCTAGTCAGCCAGCATTTGTGCCACTTGGCTAATGTTTGGTGTTATTAGAATGATATCATCAGAGAAGCGGAGGTGGTGTAGTTGCCGACCATCTATCTTCACTCCCATTCCTTCCCATTCTAATTATCACATGATGTTCTCGAGGGTGGTGCTGAAGAATTTTGGTGAAATAGTATCACCCGGTTAAACCCCTCTTTTGACATCAATGATCACTTCCTTGTAGAATGGTGAGATCCTGGTGGTGAATCCGTAATACAGCTCACGAAGGATCTTGATGTATTGGGTTTGAACACCCTGTTTGGCTAGGGCTTTGATGACTGTTTCAGTCTCTACAGAATCAAAGGCTTTCTTTAAATCAATGAACGTGAGACAGAACGGCATCTTGTACTCTCTACAAACCTCAATGAGCTTGGTTACCATGTGGATATGGTCTATTTTGCTGAATCCTTTCCGGAAGCCAGCTTGCTCACATGATTGTCCTTCATCTAGTTTTTCTGCCAATGCTGTTCAGGATGACTCGAGTGAACAGCTTGTAGATGACGGACAATAGGCAGATGGGGCAATAGTTGCCAATGTCGTGAATAAATCCCTTCTTTAACAGCAGAACTGTCCTGCTGGTTTTCCATTGAGAGGGCACCTTGCATTCGGACAGGTAGCATGTGAAGAGCAGAGCTAGTGTATTGATGAGTACTGACGGCAGATCCTTTAGGTGTTCGGGTCTGACTTTGTCTGGGCCTGGTGTTGTTCCCTTCTTTACTGACAAAATGGCATGTCGGATTTCAGAAGGGAGAATGTTGGGAATGACATATCCATCCTGTGGAATTTGGCATGTGGGCAGGTGGACGTGGTTATCAAAGAGATCTGAGTAGAAGTCCTGGAAAATCTTCTCCATTGCCTTTCTGGAAGATGTGATAAATTCATCAGGGTGTCAGGACGGCAGTCATCTTGGGTCTTATAGTTGGCAAAGGACAGGTGGGAGGTGCAAATGCTTTTCCTGGCTTCTGCTGCATCTTCCAGTATTTCTGCTCTTCTGTCTTTGAGGTCTTCCCTTTATTGCTTCTCTGCACCGCTTTGCAAGCTTGGACATTAGCATTTGGTCACTTGAGGCTCGCGCCTTGCCACGTTGGCGAAAGACCTAGAGGGTTTCTGAAGACAGGCGTCCTTTTTGTGCTTTTCTCTCTCTCAGCATTCTTCACACAATCATAGAGGTGCTGAACCAGTCAGTTGTATTCTTCATAGATATCGTCAATGATGGTATCTTCCCATGTTGCTGAAATGGTGCCAAGGAGTTCCCAATTGGTGGTCGTTCTGGGAGTTCTCTTCTTAAACTTTGCTGCCTTTTCTCCCCGTTGCGTGAAGTAGAATTTTGCATGAAGGAGACGGTGGTCCAATCCTATATGGAATTTGGGGACAACAGCAACATCGGTCAGATAAAACCATTGATTGAAGATGATGTGGTCAATTTCATTGTGGAACTGTCCACCAAGAAAGTCCCATGTCCAACGTTTCACTTCAGCCTTCTGGAACTGTGAGTTCCCATGAATGGTCTTGGTGGACATGATGAACTCAGAGAGTCTCTCACCCAGTTCGTTCCATTAGAGGCCATGGGTCCCGATGTGGAGTTCTTCATCTGATCTTCTTGGTTCTATCTTGGCATTAAAATCACCAACTATAATCTTGTAGAAGGTGTAATCTTTTTATAGAATTCCTCCAGTTCCATGTAGAATTTCTCAATTTCATCTTCCTTGTATGTGGATATTGGTGTGTAGACAACGAAGATAGAAATTGCTGGCAGTGGACCACATCTCTTCAAGTGTAATCTTCTATCTGGTTTGTTAGGCCTTCAAATGAATCAATGTTGATGGCCATGTTCGTGTTGACAAGGACACCAACTCCATCGATGCCTCTTTCATCCCATGTTCCAAGGAACAATTCTTCTCCTGTGTCAAATACAGCATGATGTGACTGACGCCTCCTTGTCTCAGTCAGACCAATGATGTTGAACTTGATCTTTTTGCTTGCACCATCAGATCCTTGATATATGCTTCTGATACCAGCTTATGTGAATTAAAAAGTACAGACAGTCATTTTAGTCCTTCTTCATTTTGGTAGCCTAGGTTGGCCAAGAAATTTTATCAGGCACTGCTTGTTTGCCTTTCTTACTGCTGCCATATTAAGGGCTCTTTCAGGGTCAGGAAAATAATCATTTGTGTTACTGGTTTTGGCATATTAAACACGCATCGAACAGCTTGCCAGGCTCTGCCGTGTGGGTGCTATACTCTCATTACCTTGTGGGTCTCTCTCAGAGGGCTGGGTAGAATATTCATTGTAATGTGGAGGTAAATTGCACGGCAGCACAGCAGCCGCGCAACAAAAGAAAGCTGCATTAACATACACCTCTAGACCTGGGCCCTAGGAAAGCAGGATGAGAATGCTATTCGGGTCTCCCAGAGAGGAATCGAAAGAGCTATGCTTGGAATATCACGCCTCACTCAAGTGAGAGAAGGAATCCGTAGTTCTGACCTCTGTCGCTATTCCAGAATCAGGGACGCTATCTCGTTTGCCAAGGCATCGAAAATCAGATGGACTAGACATGTAATGCAATTTGGAGATGACTGCTGGACTAGAGCTGTTACCGACTGGATCCCATGAGAGGTCAAAAGATCACATGGCTGCCCACCTACAAGATGGTCAGACTATCTAGGGAAGACTCTGAAAGAACGGTTTGAGGCTCTTCATATTACTGAATCAACCAGATGCCATTGGGCTACATTGGCAAGCAATAGGGTAAAATGGAAATGTTATTGGCACCCGCTCAAGCAAATCGATGAATAACGGGATTCAGGTGATCAAGTGATCAAGTGATTTAGGTTTTTACAATTTATTGAACTTTTTTATTGTGAATATAATTCTAATATCTGATAATGCAAAAGGGTATAAAGCTGTAGAACTCAGATGAGAACAAGAGCTATATTACCATCACTGTTGGTGATTTTGAAGCTGGTAGGTTAGGCTTGCCCGGAGCAAGTGGAGTAATAAATAAAACAGATTTTATTGCTTGCCTCTATGTTTATAATTTTGAGGAATGAGTAGCTAAGTGATCTGGGATCCAGAAAAGTAGAGTGGATAAAATTTTTTCTTTTTGTCCTAATATAGTCAAGAAATTAGGTTGAGAAAGTGTTTTAGTTGTCCAGTTGTTTACTCAACAATCATTTGCTGTACATCTACTATATGCAAGGCTTGGATTGGTCCCCAGGTTCAAAAACTCCATTTTCTCAAGCACTCGCAGTTTAAGTGGAATTTTAGAAAGAAAATGAATGGTCCCCTCTCACAAGTTGCTGCCTTAGTGATTTTTCAGGCTTTCCACTATTAGGAGGGAACAAATTTTTCTTAAAGGATAAATCTGGGAAAATATTCACAAACAATGAAAGTAGATAAGTAAGAATCCCTTTACCAAGAATACAAAAGTTAAAGAGGGACTCTGTGTGTGTGAGAGAGAGAGAGAGAGACAGACAGACAGACAGACAGAGAGACAGAGAGAGAGAGAGAGAACATATACAAAATCATGGTTCATTTTCTCCCATTCACTACCCTGCTCTGGATCTGGAATACTAAACTATTATTCCAGATCCAGAGCACTATTCCACAAGAGTTACTGGACAAATAGATGAACTCTGGTACAAGTATAACAGACTGAGAGGTTTGTCAATTTCACTTATTCAGGTTGAACATTCACTATCTACAGAACCAAAATACTTAAAGTTCCATAAACTGGGCTCATTTGTTTTTTTGTTGGAACCTAACTCATCTGCTGTCAAAATATAGCCTGACTTGGTTCCAAACAGTGGAAAAAACCTGACCTGGATTGGCATCAAACTATTTTTACTTTTTTATTTACTCTAATTAGTGTGAATATGTAATGGTGTGTTTGATAATGGGGTGGTGCCCCAGACCTCATTATGGGGGGGTGCCATTTAGTTTGCATTATATTATAGGGGGCACATTTACATAGTTTTGGGAATTTTGAATTCCAAAACACATTTGTCCCCGAAAATTTTAGATAAAAATATCATAGGCTTTATACATTATTACAATAAACCTGGTATAATTCACTGACCCTATCAACTTTTAATTTTTTAGTTCTGGTCCAAGGTTTGACTTAAGCCAATTTAACACAAGTTGAAGCCCTGTTTTACTCTAGTTTATAATTTTGCCATGTCACACATATGTTTGTCCTTAGCCCAGTTCCACTTACACTCACCCATTCAGGCCTTAATATTATTTTCAATTTGGCAAAGGCATCCTTCATACCTACCTCTTATGTCCATCACTTTTTATGTGATCATAAACTATGGAACACCACTCATCAAGAGAAGCAAATGAAAAGAGGAAAGTAAGAAATTAACTTCACATTAATGGGAATAGACTATTTTGTGGTGCTTCAGGACCTGGAAATTCAACAAACTAAAGGAGAAAAGTGCAGAGAAGCAAGAAACACAAACCAAACACAAACATTGCCTATTACAAATACTACTGTGGAGAGACACTGGACTGGAAGATAAAGAAACATCTTCTTGGACTAAATAGTTTGTTTTAAATGCTACAGCCAGCAGTCTGTGGTCACCTTTAATCCTCATGTTTACTCAAAGTGTTCTGCAGAAATATCTTTATTGACAGACAAGGAACAAAGTCTCTCTAGGACAGAAATGGAAAGAGGAAGAGCTCCGAATAAGATTGAGTTCAGTTTCACTCACATATCTTAACCCACAACCCTACACACTTTAAGTGTGTCCTTGAATTCACATTGGAAAAAAAGATGCTAGACCAGATAGTTCAACACTATTGCTTTTTACTCCTAGACATTTGCAGAATGTTTATCTTACTTGTCAGTGATTAACAGCATCAATAGTGAAGAGTCAAAGGCTTTTCTTTTGTACTTGGTCTCATCTGATTTATTATTATTACTATCAATAACAGTGGAATATTGAGCAACTACCATTGTCTAGACTTGGTGCTGGGCACTTCACTTATAATGGCTCATCTTCCTTTGTACCTTACAGAGAAGGTAATGCTCATTTTTGCTATTTAAGAAATGTAAGTAGGCCTAGAGCAATAGTAAACAAAAGGTCAGCTAGTTGCCTTACACACAGTTGACCCAGGTTCTAATCTCAACACACCAAATACATCCAAGCATGATCCATGAGCACACTCCCAGGAGTAAGTCCCAAGAACAGCAGTGTGACTTACAAACAAAAAAGGAAAAAGTAGTGAAAATGCAAGAAATCCTGGAGTCAGAGTAACGGTACAACTGGTAGGCTATTTGCCTTGCATACAACAGACCTGTGTTCAATCCCCAGCATCCCATCTAGTCCTCTAAGCACTGCCAGGAGAGACTGCTGAATCCAGAACCAGGAGCAAACCCTGAGCACCACTGGGTGAGGAAAATAAACTAATAATATTAATAATAACAACAAAATAATAATAACAGCAACAACAACAATAATAATAATAAGTAATGTATCTTATTTGTCCTCTCATAAAGCATGGTTGAGATGGTACTTACATATACAGATCATCTAATTCCAAGACAAATGTTCTGTGTGTCTTCCTGCAACACTTTTTTTCTTTGATTTTTGGGTCACACCTGGCAATACTCAAAGGTTACTCCTGGCTCTGCACCCAGGAATTACTCTTGGCGGTGCTTGGGGAACTATATGGGATGCTGGGATCGAACCCTGGTAAGGCAAATGCCTTACCTGCTGTGCTATCACTCCAGCCCCAGCACTTTCAAATATTGCTATTGTTGGCAGTGAACTACACAAAACATCTCTATTCACAGCATTTACCTTTGCGCCATTATTGAAAGAGACACCAAGTTCATGGCACCACCATGCTTCTATTATCCCAGTGAACAAGAGAAACAAAAGCACATACGGTATTTGGAACAGCCTCGGAGAGCCACCTGTGCCCACTTAGCTCTAAACATGTGGGCTCTTTTCTGAAATACCAGAGCAAAACAGATAACATGCACATGCTGTTACTCCACAATCTTTACACATGTTGTAAAAAGGTAGCTATAGGTTCCAGACTTTCTCCAACTGGGGCTACACCAGACTAAGCTTTGCATAGGTTTTCAAGGATTTTCAAGTCTTGATCACCTAATGTATGACAGCAGGAGGAACTGGGCACTCAGAAAACTGATCATACTCCTCTTGTTGGCAATGAAGTCAGCACAGATATTATCTGCTCATAATACAGGAAAGAAGTCAAGAATGGGAAAAGTCATTAGTATGTACCCCTGCATCTACCATCAGCAAGTCTTCTGCAAATAGCCATATTCTCAGCAACCCATGAGAAGTCCCTGATTATCCCACATGAACAACTCAAGAATGTTGTAGCCCTCAGCCAAAGGAATTATAGCACACCCCATCTTTGTCAGCGAGTGGTACTGGAGATGGGATTTGGAAATGTGCTGAGATACTGTGAAAACTCTCAACTGAACTTGAGAGTTGGTCTGAGCTTTGGTGGAACATGAGATTTTCCTACAAAGTCTCAAGATACTACCAATTCTTTGTTGGAAAATACTGGCAGGAAACTGCTGTTAAGTCATAAGCTTGTAGAATTCTGATGCTAAATGACTTCCTTGCCCCTTAGATCCTAAAATTG
Organism: Cryptotis parvus; assembly: GCA_021461705.1. Taxonomy (NCBI): domain Eukaryota; kingdom Metazoa; phylum Chordata; class Mammalia; order Eulipotyphla; family Soricidae; genus Cryptotis; species Cryptotis parvus. The sequence goes on along the minus strand of JAJIBD010007438.1, from coordinate 90,125 downwards.
TTAAACTCTTTATTCACTATATCTGCTAAGAACTAGCATTACCTTGATAGTAAAGATCATTTTAATTATGTCTTCTGAAAAAAACAACACAACCATTAAAAAGAATAAAGGAATAAAGAGGTGGTATGAGTCAAAGTCTCTCGCCTTCCAAGTATCCTAGTCCAGTTTGATCTCTGTCAAGGTATGGTCCCCAGAGCACCACCAGGAGTGACCCCTGAGCACAGAACCATGAGTAGGCCCTGAACTTTACCAGGGGTACTCAAATTACCACCCTTACCCCCAAGAAAAGGGAAAAAAGAGTAAAGTGTAGAAATTACTCAAGAATTATTTTTTGTTGTTGTTGTTTAGGGGCCACACTTGGAAGAAGACTTACTAGAGTCTCTGTGCTCAGGAATCCCTCCTGGTGATACTCAGGGGACCAGACCATATGGGATGTATGAACCCAGATTGGCTATGTGCCAGGCAAGCACTTTATCTTCTTTACTATATGCTCATTTTCCATACAAGAATTCTTATTGTTTCTTGCATTACATAGAATTCCATTGTGTATGTATACCATACCTTCATGAAATATTTATCTGTTATTGGACACCTACATTGATCCCATATCTCAGCTCTTGGACCGAGTGCATCAATGAATAATGTGTACATGTGTCCTTTTGAATAGGTGTTTTTATCCCCTGGGTACAGATGCTCAAAAGTTGTATTTCTGTCTCATATGCAGTTCAACTCCAAGTTTACTGAGGGCTCTCCATACTGTATTCCACAGTAGTTGAACCAGACATCATTCGCACCAGCAGTGGATAAGAGTTTCTTTTTCATGGTAACTTCATTGACACAGATTGTTCCTCCTATTTTTGATATGTGCCATTCTCACTGGTGTGAGATTTGTCTTCTTGTCATCTTGATTTGGATTTATCTAATGATAAGTGACACTTTACACAAAAGTCAATTCAAAGTGGATTTAAGTCCTTGTTATTTGACCAGAAACTTTAAATTTTATTTTACTCTGAGGAAAATATAGACAGAATGCTTCAAGAATTGAACCTCAAAGGCATCTTCAGTAATCTGATACTACTGGCAAAGAAAATGTTTGAAAATGGCACTATATAAAATTTAAAAGTTTCTTCATGTCAAAAGATACATAGGCTAAACTAAGTAATAGCTAAATGGGAAAAAGCACACATTCAACACATCAGATAAAGGCTGAATATTCAAGATATATAAAGTACTCAAAAATCAACAAAAATACAAAAGTTTAAGGTGTTTCACATTCTTGAAAGGATGATAGAAAATGCTTTACTGTCTGCTTCTGCACAAGCAGAAGTAATTTTTGTCAAATGTATGGATCTAAAATTTATTTTTAGATCCTCTAATGCAGAGGTCAACACACTACGTCCTACAGACCACATCAATCCATGCCCTGCTTCTACATGACCCAGAAGGTAAGAAAGTTTTTTCCAACTTTTCATTGTTTTTCTCTTTTTGGACCACACCCAGTGGTGCTTATAGCTTATTCCTGGCTCCAAGTTCAGCGTTCACTTCTGGCTATGCCCATGGGGCCACATGGGGTACCAAGGATTGAATCCAGATCACCCATATGCAGACAAACACCTGCCGTGCACCTTTGCATACTATCTCTCTGGTCACCTTTTAAATTATTCTTTCAAAGTGTAAAGAATTAAAAAGAGTTGGAGGAGAAATAAGTGATGATACAACAGAGATCATATATTGCCTCACAAAGCATGAAATATTTACTACCTGGCCTTAACAGAAAACTTTTCTTGACTTCTGTATTAATAATTTGTACTTCAAGCTTTGTGAGATCAGGGTTGATCATGTAACCCTCCTTAGGGAGTACAGATCTTCAACAACACTGTGCAAAAAAAGAATACACTTTCAATAACTAAGGGGCAAAAAGACAGGCCTTAAAAATCCCATACCTGTATGTGTTCTAGAAGCAGTTATCAAAGATGTTGCATGGGGATGTGGTTCAGAAAAAAAATGTGTGTCTCTCATGTGTGAAACCCTGGATTCAATTGAAGGAAGGGAGGGAAGGAAGTAAGAAAGGAAGGAAGGAAGGAAGGAAGGAAGGAAGGAAGGAAGGAAGGAAGGAAGGAAGGAAGGAAGGAAGGAAGGAAGGAAGGAAGGAAGGAGAGAAGGAAGGAAGAAAAGGAGGAAGGGAGGAAGGGAGGGAGGGAGGGATGGAGGGAGGAGGGAGGAAGGAAAGATTGGTCTTGCTTGCTGCATTATTTGAAAGTCGCCCTCATTTTTCTATTATTTCCAACCACCCCTTCTCTAGCTTTCCATTTCTGTATTAGAGATTCAGGGATCCAAACAATAATCCTATGCTCTCTTTATCACTCCTACTCCAGGATCCATTAATTCTTTGTTATTGAGTAGCAATAAATTAGGCAAATATTGCCAAGAAGGGAATTATGAAGATCATAATTAACAAAGGAGACAGTTGGAGGATTTATAGAGAAGACTGATCCCAGTCTAGTTTCATTGGGAAAGAGCATTGTCAAACTCTCATTTGCCAGTAATTAGCTTGCCGTTATTGCATTGTAAATACTGCTTTAATTATCATGCTCTTTAGTTCAGAAGATGGAACTCAGCATCCTTATTGGATTTCATGTTCTGGCAAGCCCTCCTCATCACTCTCCAGCTTTTGTTGTGCACAGTAGACATATGCAAATGCATCTGGCAGCCTGAGAGAATTACAAGGTCAAGAGGAACAAACAGGAAATTGCACAGTTCTGGAGAAGATGCCTGCCTCTCCCTAATTATCATCCAGAACCCTTTACCCTCACATCTCAGGAGGAGCTTGCCAACAAGGATAAGGCAACTCTATTAAAGTAACTTCTGAAAAGACTTGACTAAGTCGGTGAGGCTAACCATCTAAGGACCTAGGGTACAGAAAGGAGACAGGAATCAACTAGGCATGAGTCAGCAACAGCTAGGAAGAGGATCAAGAATCCTGAGTTCAGAGAACATAAACTTGAGAATTAAATTTGTCCACTAATTCAGCATTGAGCTTGGATAAGTCATTTCTCTTTTTGGGTCCAAGCTTCCACTAATGAAAGTATGGCATTAGATGAAATGGTTGTATATTATTTCAGATCAAAGCTTATGTAGGTTTATAAGTCTTTATTGAAGGGTATTCTACAAGATCTTTTTCGGTGCAGCAGACATCATGTTCCATAATTTCACCTTCGATTTCCACCACAAATATGGTAGACAGTGCTGTGACAATTCAGATTTCTCCTCTGTTCTGTCCATTTATTGTTTCTGTTTTCCTACATTTGGTTATTTGGCTTGTTTTTTTGGTTTTGTTTGAGGACTGCCCCTGGCAATTCTCAGGAGCAAGTTCCATCTATGTGCTTAGGGGTTATTCCTTGCCATGCTCAAGAGACCAGATGATATAAAGGATTGAACCTTGACTTTCTGCATGCAAAACATGTATCCAGATCATTGAATTATCTCTCCATACCTGAATTTCCACATAAAATTGTGGAGTAGCTCACTAAACGTAATGCAAATGGTGCCCCCATGTGAAACAAATAGGAGATAAGAGTGTGGAAATACTCCAATCTCCCATTATTCAAAGAGTGATTCTGGGTCATCTTTGGTGCCTGGTCAGGGTCTCAGAGCTGAGTCTGGTTTATTACAACAGTGACCACTATCATGCTCCCTACGCTGGCTTTTCCTTCTTTCTTGCTCCTTCATAAAACATTTCATTCAAGTTCATCTTATAAAAAACCTCGTTCTCAAATAATTGACTCAGGCTCTGTCTTCAAGAAATGAAGGTGACAAGAAAATGATGCTCAATAGATATGACCTTCAAGCTGTTTCTATATGGATGCCTGTCCCCATCTACTGAGTTGTAAAGTGTACCTAGAAGATATCTATTGAATTTCCTTCTTAGGATCTCTTCTAAGATAAAATCCAGTGAGAAAAATGCCAATACTGTTATATACAAAGTATCAGAAATATAATAGGTAATGGAAATTATTAGCAATAAAAAACACACACACTTTAATGTACCATGGACCTAGATTTGAACTCTGCTCTGCCATTTAATAGCTGTGTGACCTTGATGTATAATCTTTCTAATTAGTTCATCTATAAGGTGTCAGGAATAAGAATGTTACCTAAAATACAGTGAACTCCAGTAAATTAACATTATAATATTATCTTGTGATCATGATCATAAAAACTGATTCATGATTGTTGTTCAATGGAAATGGAAACTCTCAATGCTGCTAATGGTAACTCTTATCAATACTTGAGATTTTAACTATTTTGTGCTCTTTAAAATAATGCCATGGGGTGCTTTTTTTTTCCTTTTTATTGTGACTGCAAAACTCAGAAATACACTAATGAAAAGGAGTTCTGAAACTGATTTCCCTTTGTTAGTAATTTTGACAGAAACCCGCTGATAACAATTTACTCTTCATTTATTTGGGCTGTGGTCTGACACTCTCAGGATTGATGAAGACTGAGCCACAGATCCACCCTTCCTGGCTCTCCATTTTTCTAAGCCACTTGTGCCAACTGTTAGGGAATACATCCCAGATTCTGCAGATTTTGTAGGCAAGCATCCAGTGGTAAAGGAGCAGGAATGTAAAGCCATGTCAGAAAATCATCCAATCTCACTGACCTTAAATGTCATCAGATCACTACTACAACAAACTTGCCAAGTGGTTGCCTTATCCTGAGCTCAGCCACATTATCTGACAACCTATTCTAGATTTAGACAGAGTTGACTTTTAAAAATATTTCTTTATATTCTTCCAACATATCTTCAGTTTAAATTCATTATTTAGCATAATTCTACTCTGATAAGTCACTTACCACAATGTGGATTCCTCAATCACATTTCTTGGATTCACTTCTTCTACACAGACAATTTCAAATATAGAGTTTTGCAGTTTCTTATTATTTGTTATGAGGACCTCTATTTTCCACATTCGGACTTCCCCCTCGTCAGAACTCCACCTAGCAGACCAGCCTATCACAGCCCGGCTCATCGAGATCCACCCTGCCGCAGTCTTTTTTAATCCGGCCCAGGTATGCTGATCCAGAGACAGACATGGGGCAGAGCTGCTACTGACTCTCACTGTGCCCAGCCGCTCATGAGGTGCCCGGGAGGGATGGCAGGTTCTAGCCCTGGCCCGCCACCCCAGCAGAGCCTCACAACAAGCCAGACGACCCCCACTCCATGAGGACCTCCATTTTCCACATCCGGACTTCTTCCTCGTCAGAACTCCACCCAGCAGACCAGCCTATCACAGTCCGCAGCTGCGCGGTTCATCAATAAATGCTGGATTTAGAGATGACTACAAGAGTATGCTACTCGCATGGCAGAGCCTGGCAAGCTACCCGTGTCATATTTGATATGCCAGATACCAGTAACAATTATAGACCTCATTCCCATGACCTGATGGAATGGTTTGAGGCTGTTTATGTTCCTGGAACAAGCAGGTGCCCTTGGGCTCTACTTGCATGAGACAGATCATATGGAAATGTTACTGGTGCCCGCTCGAGCAAATCGATGATGAACGGGAAGACTGTGACAGTGACAGTGTTATGATCAGCATGATTTAGAAACAACTTGAAAGTGTCTGAATAGATAGTCTTGGAATTAAACATGGTAGTAAGTGGCTTTTTTACCTCTTTGGGTCACACCTGGTGATGCTCAGTGTTCACTCCTGACTCTGCACTCAGGAGTCACTCCTGGCGGTGTGAGGGGGCCATATGGGATGCCGGGGATCGAATCCGGGTCGGCAGCAAGCAAGGCGACCACCCTCCCTACTAGACTATCACTCCAGCCCCATGGTAGTACGTTTTAATTCCTAAACAAATAATAGTTGACAATGTAATCAGAATCCAAAATGCATATCACATAGAGTGTTAAGAAGACCCTAAGTCGTAGTTAGTCCAACTGTTACCTTTTAATGGCAGAGTCATATTTCACTGAATCTGTATACCAGGGTGACTTTATCCAGTCACTGTCCAGTAGAGATTTTTATTGGACATTCCACATTCTGACCACTGTGAATACTGCTTTCTATGATCATAGGGGTCAAACATAGCTTACAGTAAGTGTTCTTATATCCTTGGGTAAACGTCAAGGAGTTATCTTGTTGGATCATATGGTATTTCCATTTATATTTCTAAGCAATCTCAAATTTCCTTGAGTTTACAGTCTTATTACCACTACACCAGAATTCCTTTTTCTTCATATCCTCACCAATATTTATAGCTTCCAATATTCTTAACATAGACCATTTTCATGAGTGTAAGGTTTATTTCATCGTGGCTTAGATTTAAATTTCTGATAAACCATATTAAATATCTTTTCACATATTGGTCTATTTACATTTCATTTGAAAAAGTGTCTATCATGTATTGCCCATTTTTCATTGGTTTATGTTACTGAGTTGTCAGCTCTTTACATATTTGGGATATTTGACCCCTTTTCATAGATATAATTTGATAAAATCATTTTCAAATTCTTAGATTGCCTTTATATTATTGTCACAGTTTTTTAAATTGTGTTTTACACTGAGATAACCCCTTCTGTTTCTTTATGCTTTTGTTTCCTTTGTCATTTGACTTGTGTCTCCCAAGACATCTCTAATGATGAGGTTCTGGAACGTATCCTTTATGTTTCTCAACATGAATTTGAACTTCATCTCTGCCACTTATTTTTTGAGGAATTTAGGTCTATTTCTTAATCCTTCCCAGTCTCAGTTTCCTCATCTAAAACTGAATTTAAAATATACCCCAGGGTGTCATTTTGGAAATTTAATAGAGAAATTAATGAATGTCCTCAGTGTGAAATCTGACCACATGGAGTAGTAAGAAGACTATGAGCTTTAAAACCAGTCGGATGATAGGCATTCTGGGTCAGCCATTGCTCATCTAAGCAAAGTGTCACAAATAACTCAGATATACCAAATCTCAAATTTCTTGTCTTCCAAATGCCAAATAATACTTAACCAGAACATTGTATTATGAAGACTAGAACTATTTTCAGAGAATCTAGCATTAATCGCCTTTCTTAAGTATTTCTTATTTTTTATAACCCAGATGTTTCTTTTCCTTTCCTGATAATTTTTTCCTTTAATGACATTACCATGAAAGAAAAAGGTAACCAGTGTAACTTGTGATGTCAGGGAGCAATGCGGCAGTTACTTAGATGCCGGTCACAGGGAAAGGTACTGACAGGGTTAGGTGCTATGACAAGATGTTACCAGCATAGTTTTATGAATGATAAAGAAAAATACAATTTTCCTGTAAATTACAAGATTTATAAAAATAATTAAACACGCCTTTTAAGACAATATACTCTGAGATTTCTTTACACACAGATTTCCAGAAAGATTTCAAGTAAAGCACCACAAATATATATATATATGTATATATATACAGATATATTTATAAATATATCTGTATATATATACATATATATATATATATCTTCTTGTCCTTTTGGCTAAGATCAAGTAAAAAAAAGGAAGGACACCAGAAATTCTGCGATTATTAAATATAAATTTTCAACAGAGAAACTCACAGGTATGTAGTCATACAACCAATGTTAAAACTACTAAGAGCAATTTCAAATACCTGGAGGGTACACAGAAAATACAGAAATCCTTTATGTCCAGGAGCACAACGCAAAGAGGTGCTTTCCCTATCGAGTCGATAGAATGGGAAGATAATGGGAGCAGAGACAATTCACCACTAATTTCAAGAATAAACTACAAACATAATTCTGAGGAGAGCTATAGGGTGCATGAAAGACAAATCAGAAGGTCAACTTATAGAACAAGGAAACAATAAATTCTAAAGTTTAAAAATTAACTCTGAAAACATTCAATGGAAAAGACAGAAGTCTATAGTTTTAGCTCTCTGCTATGCACCCTGAAAAAAAATTGTTATCTGTGCAACATTTTCTCCAGCAAGATAAACTAAGACTAATATTTGGGTTCCTCTCAGTGCCAACCAATCCTGTGCTTCTTTTTAATTTTTGCTCTGGTTGTTCCAGATGGCTTTGTACCCAATAGTCAGCAAATTGTCACACAATATCCAAAATGACATCTGCATCTTTATTTGTTATTGTTGATGTTTTGGGGCCATGACCAGAAATGCTTGGAAGCGATAGACACATGCAAGCTTGGACTTGTGCAGAGGGCAGAGACAAGATATTGTCAGGGGAAACCTTGAAGTCATGACTACAAGGACACTCCACACCATCACTTACTTGCTCTCTAGATATAAAGAAAAAAACAAAGAAATATTGCTCCCTCCAATGAATTCTTCTTAGAGATATTTTCCACCCATGGAACAGTCTAAAGGTCCAATAGTAACGACATTATTACACAATTGCTACATGCAACAGTAATAATGATATAATCATCTGACAACTCTACTGGAACATAAGCAATGTTTTTGTCACACATACCATGCTGTCATTGTGGAAATTAAAAATCGCTTCATCCTGGGCTATTGCCTTGTAAGCATGAAAAACTTCCAAAGTTTTGTCTATCTGCCCCACTCTAGAGAAACAGGTTGACCTTAGGAGTTGGTAAAAGAAGTAAGGTCAAGCTCCTTCCACATCCCCTGCCTAGGACTAAGGGCCATGTTCATCGTGGGTATTCCACTTTCTACCTTTCTTTTTTTATCCCTTTCGGTAAATGTCTTTTGCCATTGCATTCCAGCGGCAGAAGGCTGGGGTGGGCCAGCCTGATGGCACGATGCTGAAACTGCTCCCCATAAAAACGTGCCTGCAATGTTACAACAGCTTTCATGCCGTTGTAATGTACCCATAAAATCAAGGAACATATGTGGAGGCATCTGCTAGTGGCAGTGAAGGAATGTAAAAAAATATGGGGCTGTTGAAAAACTTTGATAGATTTTACTGCCAGCCAAGTATATATATATTTTTATAGTTTGTTATATGAACCTACAAAAAATCATGCTTTTCTTTAGTGTGTTTATTCCTTGCATCATTTACAACAAATTCCTGAGGAAAACTAGTAGACTAGGTAATTAGTTATCAAATCAGTGATCTCATTCAGCCTTAAGAAATTCAGACAGAAAAGAAAAATGTTTTAGTGATTGGTTGATGGCCCACATTTGGGAAGTCCTAGATATTAGCAAGTAGTTAAAATTATTTGAATGTAAACTTTGTGCTTATATCACACCGTCTGGATTCTTCATGGATCTCAAAATATGACTCTAAAGCTTTCTCGGTTATATTGTTTTCACCACAACTAAGTAATGCTCGGGTAGGGCTAAGATCATTAGTAAAGCAAAATCATCAAAGTACTTCTGACTAACTGTAATTTTAGTGTAAAAACAGTTGTACTAGATAAGTTAGTGGGGTGTGAGGACAAAGAGTATAGCTACTATTATATTTTCCTATTTTAATAGGGAAAATGATAATTTATTAATATTCAGCTATATACTCTCAATGGAAATTGTCCTAGCAGGTATAATTAAAGGGAGGACTCAATTTAAAATTAATCAAACATAAATTATGAAAGATCACCGAACTCAGCTGGCTCAGAAACACAGAGACAAGTAAAAGTGAAGGAATAGAAGTTTATTGGGGTGTGCTCCCAGGAGGACCCTCCTGACGTCTGGTGAGGGTGGGGTAGAGTCATGGCCTGGGAGAGACTGAGCATAATTTTTAAACTGTCTTGGTGGTGTGGTGAGGGGGAGAAGAAATCAAAGAAATCAAAACTAGTGGAATTAGTGTGCTTGGTCTGGCTCCTATTTTCTATGAGGGAGTTGGTGTGAATTTGAGGAAGCCTAGAATGTCGCCTGGTAGCTTCCTGGTGCCAAGTGAGTCCTGTCTTCCCTGCTGGGGGTAAGGTGGTCTCTGATTTGGGGATGTTGCTATCTCATCAGCTGATCGTCATTTGTTCCCTGTTGCTGTTTTGTCTGCTTGAATCTCACGACTTACATATTAATATATAACATATAATATATATATTCATGTTTATGGTATATATAATCAGTTGCATAAACTATATATAATTCATATATTGGGATGTGTGCTACAAAAATTCAACACTATAAATATGACAAACTTGTTGACAGTACTGTTGGTTATAACACTTTACCTAACAGTATAAAAGTCTGAATCTTTTTAAAAATTAGAGCATTCTTACCTGACCTGTTTAGCAGTGTGGAAAATAGATTAAAATTCCAAATAATTTTATTTGGCAGGAATATGTTTTCTTTGGTTATTTGACTTTTTGCTTAATTGCTTATGTTTTGAATTAATCATTGTGTTTCCTATGTTAATACATTTTTTCTCATACCATTGTTTTTATACCACTGACATTTTAATGGGCACTTAGAAAAAATTAAAATACATATAATAATGCTTCCTTATCCTACTCTTTCTAACACTGCACAGCTCTAATACACAGCTCTAGTAGAATTCAAAAGATTAATCAAATACTTTTAATCATGTCCATGATTTGAGCAACTGCCATACTGAATTTTAGTAATAGAAAACTGGCATATTTTAAAAGAATAGTCTTGGTAATAACACAGAGTTAGTATATTCTAGATACACCATATCTAGTTACTTACCACTCAGTCAATTGATAACTGTGGTGTGTTAAGTAAGCAAATCCAGCTACCTTCTTCTAGACACAGTATAATAATAGATATAGTTTACCAATATCTTTATAGGATTGATGGTACTGGATAATAGGATACATTAACAAGAATATTTTAACATCAAGCAAACTTAAGGGTGATGGATTAAATTTCTAAGTATTTCAAGTTTAACACTGGAGTTGTCATTTCTCCTCCTATTGGGTCTCTTTAAGGGATCATTAAAGGGATGGCTTCTAACTCTTAAAGGGATGGCCAATACCCAATTATGGGGATATATTAGAGTTGAAAAAACAGTTGAGGAGTCAGTTGAGACTGGGTTCTCAGCCTGGCTGCAGGAGTGAGTTGGAGGAGCAGAGAGTCTGGCAGGATAGTGAGTTAGAGGAGCAGAGAGAAGAGTTGGATGAGCTTGCCTAAGGGCAGAGCAAGGAAATAGTTTGAAGAGAGTCTTAAACCTTATATGAGATGCAAGCCAGGTCGCAGCATTCATGAGTACACCAGTCTCCCAGCTGAAAAGTCGGGGTGCCCTTGGGTGGGAGGTGAGCTGAGTCCCTGCACTGCTGAAACCCCAGCAGCTGCTCTCACAGTTCCCAATGTGTTAATGGTCCAACTTCACTGCTTCTTGACTTATCTCTGCACAGATACCAAAACTATGAAAATTCCAGTTGCACTATTTTTTTTAGGCTGAAAACTCTGGGGTATTCTTGGGTTGAGGCCCATAGCCTCCCCAGCTGCCCAGAAGCCTGGGCGGCCACCCTCACATCCTAGCCACAGCCATGTAAACTCAATAGCTCAGTTCTACAGATCCTGGAGCTCTTGGAGTGCACCTCCAAATTCCACAATACTGACCTCCCAGTAGGAGCTCACCAAATTAGATGGGAAATAACATTGAAGTAAAAAAGCTCAATAAAAGGGCCCAGATGCCCAGCAGCTCCCCAATCTCCCCACCGGGTGCGTTCCCACGGCTGGCAGCCACCAAGGCACCCCTTTCCAGCATAAAGGGCTTGACCTTTGAGAAGGGGACCAAGCCACACCGAGTCTCCTCGGACCGCCCTCCTGACACCATCCGCCCCAACACCCAGCAGCTCCCCACTCTCCCCACCAGGTGCGTTCCACGGCAGGTAGCCCCTGAGGGCACCCCGTTCCAGCATAAAGGGCTGGAACTTTGAGAAGGGGACCAAGCCACACCCAGATTTTTTGGATCTTCCACTGGACTACCTCCATCCCTATTCCCTGTCTAGAGAACCACCCAGCGACACTCTAAAATTCAAAACTGTGTAGATGCTAGCGTGTCCGTATGAAGTAATATCTATCTACCTGAGTTACCACTGAGCATTTGCCCCTACATTCTTTGCTATACATCCCTAACTGCAAAGTAATTCAGGCACATAATAACTCTATTGACTAGTCACCCATAAAACACACTTTCAACCTATGATAGTCATTATGGTAAAGCAACGCGGAATTCCTTCAAGCTCTATGATTGAAGTCATTAATACAGATGAGGCAAGCAATAACGATGAGCTATATAACCTCTCTGAAAAGGAATTTCTGAAGGAATTGTTAAAGATTCACAAGGAACTCAAAGAAACAATGGAATACAAAGTCAATAAAATACAAGAGGACATGAGAGCAGAATTAAGTAAATTTCAGACCAAAGTACAAGCAGAAATGACAGATATTAAAAATGAGGTAAGTGAACTGAAAAACACAGGGGGGGGCCTCCAAAGCAGAGTAAGAGCTACTGAAGAAATAATTAGTGATCTTGAAGACGAGGTTCAGAGATTCTGTAGACAAAACCAGAAGATGGAGAAAATACTCACAATCAACGAACAGACCACCAGAGAAAATCGGGACGAAGCCAAAAAGGAACAACATATGCATCATTGGGGTCCCAGAAGGGCAAAAAGAAAACCCTGATAAAGAAGAAACTGTCAAAGCCATCGTCGCTGAGAAGTTCCCCAAACTGAAGAAAGCATGCTCCCAGATCCAGGAGGCCCGTAGGATACCAGCTAAAAGAAACCCCAATAAGAATACTCCAAGACACATCCTTATTAAAATGGCAAAAACGATAGACAGAGATAGAATACTGAAAGCAGCAAGATCAAAGAAGGAAATCACATACAAAGGAGCACCCCTGAGATTTACAGCAGACTTTTCAGATGAAACACTCCAAGCCCGAAAACAATAGTGGGATATTGTGAAAAGACTCAATGAACTGCAGGCTTCAACAAGAATTCTTTACCCAGCTAGACTTACTTTCAGATGTGAAGGAAAGATACACAACTTCACGGATAAACAACAACTCAGGAAATTCATAGACTCATAACCAACTTTAAAAGAAGGATTGAAGGGTCTATTGTAAAATAAGACAACCCCAAACCACAACAAGTTTAAACAGAAAGATGGCACAAAAATCCAATGACAATAATATCTCTCAACGTCAATGGTCTAAATGCACCAATTAAGAGACATAGGGTGGCAAAATGGATTAAAAAACTGAATCCAACATTCTGCTGCCTACAAGAAACATATCTGAATAACCAGAGCAAACACAGACTCAAAGTCAAAGGTTGGAAGACCATTCTCCATGCAAAAACTCCTCCAAAAAGGTGGGTGTGGCCATACTCGTATCTGACAATATAGACTTCAGGCTGAAAAAGGTTAAAAGGGACATGAAGGCCATTTCTTAATAATTAAGGAATATGTATACCAGGAAGAAATCACACTACTAAACATATACGCGCCAAATGAGGGGCCAGCAAAATACTTAAAACGACTATTAATAGACCTCAAAGAAGACATTAACAGTAGCACAATAATAGTCGGAGACTTCAACACTGCCTTATCTACTATGGATAGATCGACGAGACTGAAACTCACCAGGGAAATACTGGACCTGAAGGAAGAAATAGAAGAAAGAGAGCTAGTTTATATATACAGGGATTTTCATCCCCAAAAAGCTGATGCACATTGAACATTCTCCAAGATAGACAATATACTGAGCCACAAAGCATACCTCAACAAAATAAAAAAGATAGAAATTGTGTCAACTATCTTTTCATATCATGATGCACCGAAAATAGTAGTTAACCATTCACAGAAGCAGGGAGTCAAACCAAACACCTGGAAACTGAACAGCTCACTGATGAACAACAAATGGGTCATAGAAGAAATCAAACAGGAAATCAAATGATTCTTAGAAACAAATGACAATGAAGATACCAACGATCAGAACTTGTGGGACACAGCAAAAGCTGTGTTAAGAGGAAAGTTCATAGCTCTGCAAGCATTCGTAAGGAAAGTAGAAAGGGCCCATATAAATAACCTGACCTCACAGCTGAAGATATTAGAAAAGACCAACAAAAGAAGCCGAACCCAGGCGAAAGGAAGGAAATAATAAAACTTAGGGAGGAAATCAACGAGCTGGAAACCAAAAAAAACAATCCAAAAGATTAATGAAACCAAGAGCTGGTTCTCTGAAAAATTAAACAAGATTGACAAGCCACTGGCAAGATTTGTAAGGACAGGGAAAGAGAGAACCCAAATAAACAGAATCAGAAATGAAAATGGTGACATCACAACAGAAAAGACAGAAATCCAAAAGATCATCAAAGATTACTTTGAGAACCTGTATGCCACGAATTATGAGAACCTAGAAGAAATGGATAAATTACTGAAGTCCTATAACCTCCCACAATTGAAAAGAGAAGACCTCCAATAACTGAATGAGCCTATCGCCATCGGGAAATTGAAACAGTAATTAAAAAGTCTGGCAAAACACAACAGCCCAAGTCCAGATGGGTTCACTAGTGAATTCTACTAAACTTTTAAGGAGGACCTACTGCCTGTCCTGTGCAAGCTCTTCCAGGATTTAGAAGAAACAGAAACACTCCCAAACAGCTTCTCCGAGGCACACATCACCCTGATACCCAAAACAGAAAGAGACAACACAAAGAAAGAAAATTACAGACCATTCTCCTTGATGAACACAGATGCTAAGATCTTCAACAAAATACTAGCAAACAGAATCCAAAGAATTATCGAAAAGATCATACATCATGACCAAGTAGGATTCATCCCAGGAATGCAAGGATGGTTCAACTTTCGCAAATCAATTAACATAATGCATCATATCAATAAGAGAAAAAATAAAAACCATATGATCCTATCAATAGATGCATAAAAAGCATTTGACAAGATCCAGTACCTATTCATGATTAAAACCCTCCAGAAAATGGGAATTGAAGGAAGCTTCCTGAAGATATTCAAAGACATCTACCAGAAGCCCACAGTGAGTATCATTCTCAATGGGGGAAAAACTGAAAGCCTTCCCCTTAAGATCAGGAACACGACAAGGTTGCCCTCTCTCACCTCTTTTATTCAATATAGTACTGGAGGTACTCACCATAGCAATCAAAGAAGAAAAGGACATTAAGGGCATCCAGATAGGCAAGGAAGAAATCAAGCTATCATTATTTGCAGATAACATGATATTATACTTAGAGAACCCCAAACTCTCGACCCAAAAACTCTTAGAAACCATAGATATGTATAGTAAAGTGTCAGGGTACAAAATCAAGACCCAAAAGTCAGTGGCTTTCCTATACACAAATAACAAAAGAGAAGAAAGGGATATTAAGAAATCGATTCCATTCACAATTGTACCACAGAAAATCAAATGCCTAGGAATCAGCTTAACCAAGTGTGTAAAGGACCTACACAAAGAGAACTCCAAGACACTGCTTCAAGAAATAAAAAGAGGACACGAGGAGGGAAACACATTCCCTGCTCATGGATAGGGAGAATTAACATTGTCAAGATGGTAATACTCCCTAGAGCTTTGTACAGATGCAATGTGGTTCCTATAAGGACACCCATGACATTCTTTAAATAAATTCACCTTACACTCCTGAAACTTATATGGAATAATAAACCCCCATGGATAGCTAAAGCAATCCTCAGGAAAAATAAATTGGGAGGCATCACCTTTCCCAACCTCAAACTGTACTACAAAGCAGCAGTAATAAAACAGCGTGGTACTGGAATAAAAAACAGAACTGTGGATCTATGGAATAGAGTTGAGTATTCCGTCACCCACCCTCAAACACATGATCAGTTAATCTTTGATAAAAGTGCAAAGAGTCCAAACTGGAGTAAGGAAAACCTCTTCAACAAGTGGTGCTGGGAAAACTGGACAGCTACATGTAAAAAAATGCATTTGGACCTGTGTCTAACACCTTGCACAAAAATCATATCAAAATGGATTAAAGATCTCAATATCAGACCTGAATCCATAAAGTACATTGAAGAAAATATAGGAAAAACCCTCCACGACATTGAAGCTAAAGACATCTTCAAAGGTGAAACACCATTAACAAAGCAACTAGAAGAAAAGATAAACATATGGGCCTATATGAAACTAAAGAGCTTCTGCACCTTGAAAGAAACAGTGACCAAGATAGAAAGACAGTCCACAGAATGGGAAAGAATATTCACCAAATACCCATCTGATAAGGGGTTAATATCCAGGATATATCAGGCACTAGTACAGCTATATAAGAAAAAAACAGCCAACCCCATAAAAAATGGGGAGAAGAGATGAACAGAAATTTTGACAAGGAAGAAATCCGAATGGCCAAAAGGCATATGAAAAAAATGCTCATCATCACTAATCATCAGAGAGATGCAAATCAAAGCAACAATGAGATACCACCTCACAGCACAGAGACTGGCCCATATCCAAAAGGGGTAAAAGCAACAAGTGCTGGCGTGGATGTGGGGAAAAGGGAACTCTCATACACTGTTGGTGGGAATTTCCACTTGTACAACCTTTCTGGAAAACAATATGGACATTACTCCAAAGACTAGAAATTGAGCTCCCTTTGACCCAGCCATACCGCTCCTGGGAGTATAGCCTGGGAAGCCAAAAACACACAGCGGAAACAGAATCCGCACTTTTATTTTCATAAGAGCACTATTCACAATAGCCAGAACCTGGAAACAACCAGTATGCCCGAGAACTGAAGACTGGATAAAGAAACTGTGGTACATCTACACAATGGAATACTATGCAGCTGTTAGGAAAAATGAAGTTATGAAATTTTCCTATAAATGGATGGACATGGATAGGATCATGTTGAGTGAAATTAGTCAGAAGGAAAGAGAGAGACATAGAATGACTGCATTTATTTGCATGACATAAATATATCTGGTGGTCTTACCAAAAGTGGAAATTACCGCAAGCGTGAGGGAGTCAGGGGTTAGGTAAGACGGAGAAGGGAATATGTGCGAATAAATGTAGAAAGGGCTGTTACCAACATAGAACTGAGCATTAAATACAGGCAAAAAAAATGCACATGATGGCTTCCAAGTGTATGTAGTGCAACCCACAATGTGTAGGAGAAGGAAGGGAGAGAGAGGGAGAAAAAAAGAGATAAAGAACCTGCCATTTAGGCAGGCTATGGGAGGGGGAGGGAATTGGGGACATTGGTGGTGGGAAATGGGCACTGGTGGAGGGCTGGTGCTGGAACACTACATGACCGAAACCTCCAAACATGAACAACATTGTAATTGTAAAAAAAAAAAAATTTCAATAAATGAAAAACAATAACACAGAAGGCTTAACTAGCAACAAAGAGCTTAATAAACTCTCAGACAGGGACTTAGTACCCAGGTAGAGATATAACAATTTTCACATTTTTTTTACTGAAGTATTTTTGATAATTCTATTACCCATTTAGAAGTAACAAACAAACTAAAATAAGTTATTTTTTCCCTGAGATGGGTTCAGGTTTTGGGAGTGGGTGGGAAACTGGGCATAATGTTGGAGGGAACCTCACACTTGTGATGGGATTGGTGTTGGAGCATTGAATGCACATAACAGCTGTATCATGAAAAACATTGTGAATAATAGTGTATAATAAATGGGGGAAAGTGGTAGAGAAAATAAAGGAAGATTAATTGAAGAAATCAGAATTTAAAAAAATATGATCAATATTTTAGATCAATAGGATCCCTAGCAGAATCCTGGTGAGCACAGGAAGACAGAGAGAGGTTAAGAACAACCCTTAAAATAACTTGGAATTTTGACATTGGGGAAAATGCACTGCATGGCTTAAATATTTCCAATAGTCTTCAATGATTTATCTCTTGGCAATATAAGAACCAATGAAGCAAACATATTTCCATTCCTGAATTTCAAGGGCTCAGGTGAAAAATATATTAATAGTTGTAAAAGGCCAGATGGACTGAACCATGCCTGCAGCACAAAGTTAGTTTTAGAGGAACCATCTGGGCCTTGGTCTGATGCTTGAGTAAAAGAGACCAAAAGAGCCCAGGACCCAACACAGTCAATTAGAAATTTGGCAAATGGAGGCCTAATGACTCTGAGATCCTTTTTTATTCATATAGGCAAAATACCAGTATGGGGGAAAAGGAAAAACAGCTTATCATTTTTTTTTTCCTTTTTCTAGTTAAGAAAGTAAACAGAGTTTAGGAGTTATCCAGGTATGCGTTTCTCAGTTTAAAAGGAAATATTTCAGGAACATTTCCTCCCAACTGAACTGTTGTTTCCTAGATATGGTAGGGCAGAGACTGGCTCTGGGCATACATCTGAGAAAATTTCAAACCACACATTAGTATTTACCAAATATCCCCAGCAGTTTTTAAATAAAATAACCCACCCTCTTAAATAAAAACTGAAAGATAAAAAGTTTTATTGTAAAATAATGATTTTTATCATCATCATGAGACTAATTAATTTTAAATCTTATCTCTATAAACTTTTAACTAAATATGTTACCATGTAACTAAGTACGTTACTTAACCACTTTGAGTGAGTTTCTTTATATGAAATGATGGAAATAATTTTTTAGCTGCTCATAATATGCTTTTTTATGAAGCATAAAATATGTAGCTTGTTGCAGAGCATCGCAACAAGCCAGATGACCCCCCACTCTGTGAGGGCCTCCATTTTCCACATCCGGACTTCCCCTCGTCAGAACTCCACCCAGCAGGCCAGCCTATCACAGCCAGGCTCATCGGGGTCCACGCTGCATCAGGAGCTCATTGAGATCCACGTGCTTATCGAGATCCACGCTTTCTTAAATCCGGCCCAGGTATGCTGATCCAGAGACTCACAGACATGGGGCAGAGCTGCTACTGGCTCTCCCTGGCGTGCCCAGCTCCTCACGAGGCACCCGGGAGGGATGGCAGGTTCTAGCCCTGGCCCGC
This sequence comes from Cryptotis parvus, assembly GCA_021461705.1. Classification (NCBI taxonomy): domain Eukaryota; kingdom Metazoa; phylum Chordata; class Mammalia; order Eulipotyphla; family Soricidae; genus Cryptotis; species Cryptotis parvus. The sequence goes on along the minus strand of JAJIBD010007438.1, from coordinate 71,246 downwards.
CACCCCAGCAGAGCTTTGCAACAAGCCAGATGACCCCCACTCCATGAGGGCCTCCATTTTCCACATCCGGACTTCCCCCTCATCAGAACTCCACCCAGAAGACCAGCCTATCACAGCCCGGCTGGAGCGACCACTTGCAGCTGTGCGGTTCATCAATAAATGCTAGATTTAGATATGACTACAAGAGTATGCTACCCACACGGCAGAGCCTGGTAAGCTACCCGTGTCATATTTGATATGCCAAATCCCAGTAACAATTATAGACCTCATTCCCATGACCTGATGGAACGGTTTGAGGCTTTTTATGTTCCTGGAGCAAGCAGGTGCCCTTGGGCTCTACTTGCATGAGACAGGACATATGGAGATGGTGCCCGCTAGAGCAAATCGATGATGAACAGGAAGACAGTCATACAGTGATTGTTTTTTATTATACCACATTGAGATATACAGTTACAAAGATGTTCATGTTTGGGTTTCAGTCATATAGTGTTGCCGCCATCCCTCCACCAGTACCCATTTCCCACCACTCAAAGAATTAGTGATCTTGGGAGAATTTGATTCACTCTGAAACTGAGTTTTCCTATATTCCAATTTGGTTAAGAGTCTGTCTACATAAAATCTAGTTATTATCCAAAATAATATAAACACTTTTTCTATTTTATGGAATGACAAATGCCTGTCTTAAATATTAGAATGAGATTATTACTCTTCTGTAGGTAGAATTTAAAAACATGTGCTTCAGCCTAAGGTAATAATAAAAAACGTTTTCATTTTAAATATATAATGAAGACAAAATGGCAACATTGAATATATTAAGTGTATCTACTAGTTCTCATGGTCTCTGAAAACATACTTTTAGAAACAACTCAGCTAAAACCAACTAGTAATCAATTTTTTCCAAAAGTGCAAATTAGTATATTTCTGTAACTATTTTATCTTTCAAGGTATAAGAATGAGGGGTTGAATTTTTATTATTGTCATTTGGTTTTAAAGTTATTATTGTTATATATTTTGAGAACTTGAATTATTTTATTTAATTTTGTTGTAAACAAAATCATAGAATCATAGTCCTTCCACAATACTCACATACTAATACCCAGAGCATATAAATATGTTCCCAATATGGCTAAGAGACTTAACAACTGTGATTAAATTCATTTACCTTACATTGAGTGATTATTTTGTCTTATCTAGATGGATCCAATTTTATCAGATGAGTCTTTAGAAGCAAAGAACTTTCTCTGGCCAAATAGCCAATTAGAAAGATTGATACAACTGTTAAAATTTTTCTAACCTCGAAATAGTCTCAAAACAAAACAATGATTTGGTTGAAGTAAAATGGATAATAGGCTATGAGAAATTAGAAAAATAGACCCAGTAATAATCTAAAGAGCAATATCCAACCATAAAGAGAAGCAATTGATACAGAAGTTCAAATTGAAGTCTTGGAATAAGACACTGCCTCACTTCTTTATATTACTTCTACCTAAGAAGGACATAAATGCAATAAAATATAAATCAACAGTTATAAGTAATGCCTACCCAGGTCCTCGGTCCAAATTTCTTCCTTGCTGAGAATTTTACATTTTTTCAGTCTATGACAGAGATATGACATCTGTCAACCAGAAAGAATCAATGGAATAGAGGTCAAAGGAACTCAGGTTGCACTCACATTGGTGGTGTTAAGGAATGATAGCATTAAATATCCAAACCACAGAGGAAACAATGATGAAATTGTGACCCAACCTTTAATAACCAAATTTTAAAGTTTACTATTAAAATAGCAGTCTCGTGCTGGATGGATTGGGGTTAGGAAATAGAATCTGGGAACACTAGTGGAGGGAAGTTGACACTGGTGGTCAGATTGGTGATCAAACACTTGTCACTTGTATCACTTGTCTTCCTGTTGTTCATAGATTTGCTTAAGTGGGTACCCGTAACATCTCCATATGTCCTGTCACATGCTAGTGTAGCCCAAGGGCAGCCACTAGCTCCAGGAACATGAAGAGCCTCAAACCATTGCTTCAGGTCATGGGAATGAGGTCTATAATAGTTACTTGTTTTTGGCCTGTCAAATACTATACAGGTAGTTTGCGAGGTTCTGCCATGAGGCTGGGATACTCTTATAGTAGCCTCTCATCTCATGCACGTATTGATGAACCAAGATGGGAAAAGATCAGTTTTTCTTCTGGGTGGAGCTCTGATGAATTGTGGAGTCCAGATATTGAAAATGCGGCCCTCATGGTGTGGGGGTTCCTCTAGCTTCTTGTGAGGCTCTGCTGGGATGCGGGCCAGGGCTAAAACCCACCTTCCCTCTGAGGCGCCTCATGATCAGCTGGGCACAGGGAGAGCCAGTAGCAGCTCTACCCTGTGTCTCTGAGTCTCTGGATCAGGCATAAATGGACTTGAAATAGACGGCTGTAGGGTTGGACTCATGAGCAGGGCTGTGATCAGCTCGTCTGCTGGGTGGAGCTCTGACAAGTTGTGGAGTCTGGATGTTGAAAATGGTGGCCATCATGTTGTGGGGGTTCAATAGGTGATTGAATAATGACTTTAAAACCTAACTATGTATAACTTTGTAATGCATAGTGCTTTCGTTAAATAGATTTTGAAAAAATATTTTAAAAGGAAGCAGGATATCATATAGTTCTTCCAATTTTACATAAATAAAAAGTTCAAGAAAATTAAAAATTCTGTCTTTTCTTCTATTCTGATTGTGATGTTGTCCTCAGGATGCTCAGAATTCTAACCATCACCTCATAGAACAAGTCATGTTATGTTAAATCGTACTCAATTTGGCAGTTGATTTGAAGTTATTTTGATTTACTGTGCCAATTCACATCTTCCCATGTAAAATGCTCGAACTTTTGGTTTGAGGGCCACATTCTGTGGTACTCAGGGCTTTCTCCTAACTCTGTGTTTAGGCATAATTCCTGGTAGAACTCTGGGGACCATATGAGATACCAGGGATTAAACCAGGTTGGATGCATGCAAGGCAAATGCCTTATCCTTTATACTATCCCTCCGTCCCCTAAAGTGTTCAATATTTGAGGGTAAGCCGTTATTTTATGCTCTAAAATTGCATCAAAAGGAGATAGAATGATTGTATAGTGGGTCAGGTGCTTTCTCTGCATGTGGCCAGTCTTGGTATGATGCCTAACACTCCATTGGGTCCTGGAGAACCTCTAATGGATCCCCCTGAGCATAGCCACAGGGTGTGATATAAAAATCCAGGAAAAAGTGTCAGAGGCAGTTAACTTTGTTTCTTTGAAAAATGTGTTAACACCTCAGTAGAGTTGTCTCAGCTTTCTTAGCACACATTTTCACAGGGACTATCTATTGTATAAAGGGAATCCACTAGTGCCAGCCAAGACACAGCTGTTAATTCTCTTAAGGCCCTTGAATCTAATTTTCAATGAATTTAATCCCTAATATTGTCTTACTTCCTGATTTTGAGACTAGTCATTGAGCAAACTAATAGTGATTTCCCTGAAATAGATGCCAGAAACATCTTTTTGGGAATCCCTTTTTCTTTTTAATTTACGTGTGATATACAATTAAAAAGATGTTCATGATTGGGTTTCAGTCATATATTTTTCCAGCACCCATTCCTCCACCAGTACCCTATTCTCACCACCAATAATGTCCCCAAATTCCCATCCCCCATCCCCTAGCCTGCCTCTATAGTAGACACTATTCCTCTTCTATCTTCTCTCTCTCTCTCTCTCTCTCTCTCTCTCTCTCTCTCTCCCTTTTATACATTGTGGCTTGCCCTACAAACATTTAGAGATTGTCATGTAATCCATTCAATGTTCAGACTAATGTGGCGTTAACATTTCCCACAATTAGTAGAACACTAGTATATATTTATATCCCACTAATGAATGCATTCTATATCTGTCCTTTACCTTCTGACTAATTTCACTCAGCATGATAATCTCCACGTCCATCCATTTGCATGTAAATTTCATGATCCCCTTTTCTAGGACAGAAAAAAAGAGGGAGAAAAGGGGGGAACTGTAAGTCAAGAAATGAAATTGTCAGAACAACTTTGCGTTCTCTTGACAAATAGAACTTTTAGGATTAGTAACAGAATCTTATGTCCTGGCTTGCCTACTGAAGAATATTCTAGTCTGTGTAATGCATTTTCTATCATCACCAATCTTTTCAAGAAATGAATTCAAATCAGTTTTTTTCTGAACTCTTGGCACAGAAATTGTCAATGAGAGTTAAAGTGAAGAAGTCAATTGTTTTGCCTGTACGCCGCACCAAAATCACCTAATTCTGAACATTTCTGTAGACTGGAATTTGGCAATTCATATACAACACGAGAAGCTTGCCAGGCTTGCCGAGCGGGAGGCAAATTCTTTTAAACACCTCCAAATAAAGCATTTATTGATGAACCTCGCGGCCGCACAGTCATTCCCATGACCTAATATAATGGTTTGAGGCTCTTTATGTTCCTGTAGCAAGCCGATGCCCCTGGCTCTACTGGCATGAGACAGGACATATGGAGATATTACTGGTGCCCGCTCTAGCAAATAGATGATCAACGGGAAGATTGTGATCGTGATCTGTAGACTGATGATTTTAGCCTAAGTCCCTCAAATCAGTGTGTATATTCTCCCCCCCCTATTTGGAAAAAAAATGAACCCTGGGGGTCAGAGCCTAGCACAGTAGGTAGGGCATTTGCCTTGCATACAACTGACCCATATTCCATCTCTGATTCCATATAGTCCCCAGAGCACCCACAGGAGTAATTCCTGAGTGCAGGGTCAGGAGTAAAACCATGAGCATCATCAGGTTTGACTCACAAAGACAAAAAAAATCAAGCCTGGTTACTCAAAGTTAATTACAAAAAATTATTTCATACCTGCCCACTCCATGAGGCCCACTCCATGAGGGCCGCCATTTTCCACATCCAGACTTCCCTCTCGTCAGAACTCCACCCAGCAGAAGAGCCTATTACAGCCTAGCTCACGCGGCCGCTTATGCCACATGGTTCATCAATAAATGCTGGATTTAGAGGTGACTACAAGAGTATGCCACCCACACGGCAGAGCCTGGCAAGTATCCTGTGTTGTATTTGATATGCCAAATACCAGTAACATTTATAGACCTCATTCCCATGAGGAATGAGGGAATGGTTTGAGGCTCTTTATGTCCCTGGAGCAAGCAGATTCCCTTGGGCTCTACTAGCATGAGACAGGACATATGGAAATGTTACTAGTGCCCGCTTGAGCAAATCGATGATGAACGTGAAGACAGTGATTTCATACGTGCACAAAAATATGAGACATAGAATAGACATCATTATATGTGACTTCAGGATATCATAACCATCATTGTAATCATATCTATATTCTCATTCATTTCTTTCACACCTGTGTCCTATTGTGAAACAAATTTCAAATATCATATCTTATAAAGAAATATTTTAGCAAGGATATGTTCATTATAATAACTCCTCTCAAAGGGGCCAAAGTGATAGCACAGTGGAGGGTAGGATATTTGCCTTGCATGCAGTCAACTTGAGTTCCATCCCCAGCATTCCATATGGTCCACCAGGCACCACCAAGAGTAATTCCTGAGTGCAGAGCCAGGAGTAACTGCTGAGGATGGCTGGATGTGACCCAAAAATAAAAAACAAATAAGTCCTCCTCTCAAAAGCTACCTGCAATCATATCTTATAAATGTTTTAATAATTTTTAATATGAACTAACTATTTTGTCTTCACATTCGCCTGTCTTACCATCATGCTACTGTCATGTCAAGTGGTGCCTGAGCCTCTGAGCACTACTGAAAGGGCCCAAATGAATGATAATTATTTAATAATTTATCAAATTTATTTAAATTTGTTTAATTTAAATATATAATGTTAGCAATGAAAAATTCGAAATGAAATAAAATAAAATAAAATGTATAATATTACATAAAGGCAAATAACATGTAAATAAACAATAAAAGTATAAAGTTATATGCTGAAAGCTATAAAAAATGTTTTAATGAAATTTAAAAAATTGGGACTGAATGTTGGCATTGCATTTAGTCAACCTGGGTTCAGTCCCTGACATCTCATATGATCTCCCCCACAACCACTGCCAGGAATAATTCCTAAAGGAAGAGTAACCCCTGAATATCACCAGTCTTGCCTAAGCTAAACAAAAAATATTAAAGTATTTAACTAAATAAGAACCCATCAGCTTCCACTAGTCCAAAGAAATAACATAATAAATATGTTAACACTCTCTATAATTATCTATTGATTCAACACTATACATAACAAATTTCAGTTGACTTTTAAAAAAATTAAAAAGCTGATGCCAACATTCACATGCAAATTCAAGAAGCACTGAATAGTTAACTTTCAAATAAACAAAACCAAATGGACAGATGTCACATTCCCAATTTCAAAACATTCATAAACATGGAGAAACTAAGCAACATAATATTGATGTAGTGATAAATGTACCAATCAATATAATATATGAGAGGCCAGAACACCCACAGATTTATAGTAAATGATTTTAACAAAGATGCCATAAAATCTAACAGTAAAAATGGCATCTTTTCAAAAACTGGTCCTAAAGCCCTACATGTTCATATTAAAAAGAATAACCTGGATCATTTTTTTTCATTCTACAGGCAAAATTTAACTAAAAATCGATCAGAAAATTACTTATAAGAACTAAAACTATAGAAGAAAATACGAGTAAATGTAAATTTAAATTATTTAGTTGATAAGTTTGTATGATGAGTGCCACATCACGTGTAGAAAGAAAAATGTAAGTAGTGGTCCAACAGATAGTACAGGGGTAAATGTGGTCTGAGGCTGGCCTAGGTTTGATTCCCAGCACTACATATAGTTCCTTGTGCACCACCAGGAGTGAGTCATGAGCACAAATCCAGGATTAATCCTTGAGTACAGCCAGGTGTAGTCTGAAACCCAGAAAAGAAATATAAAAGAAGTAAATTAGACTTGGTCATAATTAGACTTTTGTGTATTCAAAGAACATCTCCAACAACTGAATAACATTTTAAAAAGTTGTGATAATGTACTGAAGACATATAAAACACTCATAAAGCTAAAAAAACTTTTTTTAAAAGACGTCACAAAACTCAAACCCATAAAATAAGGGGAAAGGACTCTTCACTGAGGAACACATCAATATGCTAAGATGTAAAAAGTGTTCATTGTCACCAATTATCATGGAAATGAAAAATACAATGGTAAAGAAAGTTTATCTCACACTGGTGAGAATGATCTTCATCAAAAAGAATAGGAACAACTAATGTAGGAGGAGGAACCTCATTCACTGCTTGCAGTCTGCTCTCTGGTCCAGTCCCTTTTGGAAAATGGCATGAAACATCCTCATAAAATCAAGCAGAGAACTTCTACATGAATCCACAATTACCCTCTTGGGTATCTAATCCAAGGTGACAAAACATAAATCCTCAGGAATACATGCACATGTATGTTAATAATAACTTTATTCACAACAGTCAAAGCCTGGAAACATCCCAATGCCCAAGTGCAGATTAGCAGAATATGAAACTGTGGTTATATGCAACAATGGAATACTACTGGGATATGAGAAAAATGAGATAGTTTACTGAAACCTACCAGGAACTGAAGTATCATGCTAAGTTAAGTGAGCCAAAAAAAAAGTCAATCAGAATAATCTCAATCATACATGGAATATAAAGACACAAAGCAGACAGAAAAGAGGTAGTCCCCCAAAGGAGAACTCCCCAAACAAACAGACTCTAAGACAGTGCCAATAGTAGAATCATCATCAATAGTAGAATCAAAAGTCCTCAGCTTGTGCTGAGGACTGGGAAGGACTTCTCCTTAAAGGTGTAGCATGGTGGTAGTGGTAGTTTAATAGAATAGCAAGAATGAAACAATAATATGGAAACTTATGTAAAGCAAATTACCAAATAAATATTTTATATAAATAAAATAGTACCAAATGATGCATTGATTTCATTTCTAGACAATTACAGCTCAAAAATGTACATTTTTCACACAAAAACTTGCATAAAATGTTTATAACAGTTCACTTTATCACTTTCTTCCCGTTCATCGATTTGCTCAAGAGGGAACCAGTAACATCTCCATATGCCTGTTGCAAACAAGTGTAGTCCAAGGGCATCTGCTTGCTCTGGGGACAGGAAGAGCCTTAAACCATTCTTCAGGTCATGGAATTGAGGTCCATAATTGTTACTAGTTTTTGGCATAACAAATAAATCATGGGTAGCTTGCCAGGCTCTGCTGTGTAGGTGGTATACTATCAGTAGAAGGCTCTCATCTTAAGCATTTACTGATGAAACTCATAGGGGAAAGATCAAGATAGCAGGAAAAAATGCTGATCCGGGTGAGGATTCCCTTAGTAATCAACAGTCTCAATACCCTCCACATTATGGGTATTTGATGTCATTGGCTTTCAGTCTAAATGATCTAAACAAGAAAATCTCATTGATTTTCTGTGATTTTTTTTCTTTTCTGCATTACTTCAATCTGTTTGTCTTTGAAACCAACAGTTTCCCTATATCCTTACTTGAAGCTAATTCTTATCATCTGAAATCTTTGTTGATGAAAGATATAAAGATGCTTTTTAAAAAATAAAAAAAAGGATGAGTTTACCATCATTACAGTCAGTCGGGCTCACAACAGCGTGGGTGGGGGCAAAGTGTGCTCTCTTGCTGGATGTAGTCAAACACTAGATCATTGTTTATACAGGGCAGAGGCAAATTTTACATCCCCTGAACCCCAAGAAAGTAATGTTTCTAATCCAAAGGAAAGCATGTTTTCCAAGTTTAAAAGGCCACACATACAGACACAGTCAGAAGAAACATGGCTTGATGGAATAGGTGGAACTAAGTGCAGCCAAGTCAAGACACAAACTGCAACAGGCATTAAATAAAGATACTCATTAGAGGAAAAGGGGTGCCGTCTCTTCCAGACAGAGCACGGATGGGCCTCTTCATGCTCTAGGTACCAGAAACGGGCTAGCTGTGAAGAGGCCCTCATTTTTCCAGCTCCTTTCAGACAAATTAATTCTTCCACCCAAGACCAAAGAGTCTGTCTGACAGCACCAATCATGTGTACACCTAAATTTCTGTTCGGGTCGATGTACCGCAGACATGAGAAACCCACATGTGCAGTAACTTACACTTACTTATATATAACTCATAACTTATAACTCACTTAAGTAAGTTATAACAGTTATGATAGCCAAAATGAGAAACAACTCATGTTTATAAACTGTGAGAAGATAGTACCAACAGCATATTACCAACAGTAAAATAATGCCCTATTAGTAGGTATCACAACATGGATAAACTCTGAAGGAGAGTTGGATCTATAAAATAATAACTTCATTTTGTTCAACAATTTTGTGTTATATCATTAATGAAGAGAAAACAATTGTAGTCTATGTTGAAATTAGATTTCATTCAAGGACATTATTTCTTTACATATCGTTTTGTTCAAAGCTGAAGTTTCCAGCACTGGAAGGATAGTACAGTGGAAAGGGTGTTGCCTTGCATGTGGAAGACACTGGGTCAATCCCAGGCACCCCATATGGTCCCTGGAGCACTGCCAAGAGTAATTTCTGAGTATAGAGGCAGAAGTAACCCTAAGCATCTTCGGTGTGACCCTAAAAGCGAAAAAGTAAATAAAAAGTTTCTAAAAAATTAAAAATAGTTGAAGAACATACAGACAATATTATGTGAGAAATTACTAAATCCAATGATACAATCACATATATAACTCCATTTGTACAAAATCAATAGAGACATAAAGCAGATAGGTGGTTTTCTAGAGTTTGGAAGGGGAGAGAAATGAGAAATTAATGTAATAATAATTTCTTCTGGAGGTGATAGAAATATTTAAAAATGTTAGCTATGGCTACATGTCAGGGAGCCACTGGGGTCCCCAACAGTACCAGGACAGTTCTCTTCTACCTCTGAGACCACCAGGAAACAGACGAAAACTCACGAGTCTGGCTCAGTTCCAAAAGGCTTTTAATAGTAGAACAAATCTACCACTGCGGTCTAATATAATGGAAGACCTCTAGTTCTGGTCAGAACTTAGACCATGCATGAGGGCACAAGTCTCCCACCAAAGAAGATACCACCAGAGAGAGTCCCACCAAAGTGGATGCAGTACTTCAAGTCAGTCCCCTTATATGCACAAAAGTAATCCTAACTTCAGGGAGTGTCCTGCCAACAAAGATCAACTAAATAGTTTCTAGAAAGTAGAAGGTGTAGTAGGGTGATACCACACCCTACAACAGGTCTAAACAAAGATTAGGCCAAGGACTAGTAAAAGACTATGCCTTCTTCCTCTTACGTCCAATCACTGGAGAGATGATGAGGGGACTGGTATAAAGTAATGCATCTTCATTTCATGGGCTTCATGTAATCTGGATGGTATCCACAGGTCCTTCTTATTTATTATCTGCACCAGGGTGATTCTGAGTATCTTGTTCTCTATATACTGAAAGAGTCACACTTGCCTGCTTGAGCACAAACTAGTAAGATCCTTCCTATAATCTTAATTGATAGTTTCGATGTAGCCAGGGTGGTAGTCTCCTGGTAAATTCTAACTGTCCCACTCTGGGATCAATGGGTATAAAGAGGAGTTGTTCCCAACCTAGAAAACATGGAAGTCATAGTAGATCAGTTCTATCAATTGTCTTCCCATTGTTCATTGATTTGCTCGAGCTTGACATATCTTCATATGTCCTGTCATGTGCTAGTATAGCCCAAGGGCATCTGCTTGCTCCATGAACACAAAGAGCCTCAAATCATTCTTTCAGGTCATGAGAATCAGATTTATAATTGGTACTGGTTTTTGGCATATTAAATATGACATGGGTAGCTTGCCAGGCTCTGCCATGTGGGTGAGATTCTTTCGGTAGTAGACTCTCATCACTATCACTATCTTCCCGTTCATCATCTATTTGCTCGAGGGGGCACCAGTAATATCTCCATATGTCCTGTCTCATGCTAGTAGAGCCCAAGGGCATCTGCTTGCTCCAGGAACATAAGGAGCCCCAAACTATTATATTAGGTCATGGGAATGACCTAATATAATGGTTACTGGTATTTGGCATATCAAATATGACACAAGCAGCTTGCCAGGATTGCCTTGCGGGTGGCATACTCTTGTAGTCACCTCTAAATAAAGCATTTATTGATGAACGTGGAAACTGCGCGAGCCGGGCTGTGATAGGCTGGTCTGCTGGGTGGAGTTCTGAAGAGAGGGAATTCCGGATGTGGAAAATGGCAGCCCCCATGAAGTGGGGGGGTTGTCGAGCTTGTTGTGAGACTCAGCTGGGGTGGCGGGCCAGGGCTAGAACCCGCCATGCCTCCTGGGCACCTCATGAGCTGCTGGGCACAGGGAAAGCAAGTAGCAGCTCTGCCCCATGTCTGTGAGTCTCTGGATCAGCATATCTGGGCCAGATTGGAAAAAAAAAAACTGCTGCAGGGTGGGTGTCAATGATCAGGGCTGTGATAGCCTGATCTGCTGGATGGAGTTCTGAGGAGAGGGAAGTCCAGATGTGGAAAATGGCGGCCCCCATGGAGTGAGGGGATCGTCTGGCTTGTTGTGAGGATCTGCTGGGGTGGCGGGCCAGGGCTAGAACCCGCCATGCCTCTCGGGCACCTCAACAGCAGCTGGGCACAGGGAGAGCAAGTAGCAGCTCTGCCCCATGTCTGTGAGTCTCGGATCAGCATACCTGGGTCGGATTAAAAAAAAAACTGCTAGAACAGTGTCTATTCTGTTCGCATGCCTTGAACAGTGTCTAGACTCTCATATTGTGCATTTACTGATGATCCGCGCAGCCACCCACAATGGGGTTTGATCAGCTTTTCTCTTGGGTGGAGCTCTGACGATGAGATGTGGAGTACGGATGTTGAAAATGGCTGCCCTCGTGGTGCAGGGTTCCTCTGGCTTATTGCAAGGCTCTATTGGGATGGTGGGCCAGGGTTAGGATCCGCCTTCCCTCCCAAATGCCTCATGATCAGTCGAGCACAGGGAGAGCTGGTAGCAGCTCTGTCCTGTATCTGTGTCTCTGGTTCAAGCATATCTGGGCCTGAAAAAGGCTTTGCTGTTGGGTGGGACTCTGAGGAGCAGGGATTGAGATTGGCTTTTCTCTTGCATGGAGCTCTGATGAGCTGTGGAGTCTATATGTTGAAAATAATGGCCCTCATGGCGTGTGGGTCTCTCTGGCTTCTTGCAAGGCTCTATTGGGATGGCAGGCCAGGGCTAGGACCATAGTAATAATTCAGGGCTAGGACCATAATAATAATTCAGAAGTTACTCAGAGTCAAGGTGACTTCTGTAACTGCCACACCCTCCATCAGTGTTTACACAGAACAGAGATCTCATTAGTACAAACACTGGCTTAGGGACATGCAAATAGCTTAAAGTGTAATTAGATTAAACTGCAAAAGATCCTGCATTAACTAGGCCTCTCATCCAATAGCTACACAGCTTTATGAATATACTAAAGCCATTTAACTACATATTATATGAATTATATCTAAATAAAACTATGAGGAATAGATTCATACATAAGTTTTTGACATGAAATTCTAGGTCAAGACAATGAGTTATTTCCACTTTTATATTTTTTTTCACCTTTGTTTCAGATAAATAAAGAAAGAAGTGATATTTTACTATTGAATAAACTATTCCTTCCATAAATTATTTGTACCATATAGAAATAATATTCTTAATTCTCATACTTTTAAAGAATGAGATTGACAATAATATGCTGTATTTAACAGTTTATGTGGAATATGGAGGAGATAGCAGTGTATACAAGAAAATCTTTATTCCGCAGTTATATTGTGGCCTCTAAACAACCATAAATGAAACAGGAGGTGAAATTCAACCTATCTCCTGATTTAAAAAGCTTCAAAGTTATTATAGATTTAAATTATTAGATATATTGTGTTGAAAAGGCCACATTCCTCAGGAGAGGCTGGAGATGGTACCAGCTCTCAGTAAATAGGAAGATAGGTACTCATTGTGATTATTTAAAAATCGAATAAAAGGGGACCATTCACTCTGTGGTTGATAGTTTGAATTTAGCAATGATTTAAAAGACTCTGTCACTTTTTGAATGAACTTTAGAGATTATTATGAGGGAGAAAAAAGCATGTGCATGTAAGATATTTAGAGAAGTGAAAGAAGGGGTTTTGATGCTTTGATGTGGAAGAGGGATAAGGTAGTTAAGATGGAAAGTAGGGAGAGTTCAGGAGAAAGATTGAACAGAAAAAAAATATTCCCAGGAGACCAAAACTGGAAAAATGGTCCAAGAACAAAAGTCTACGGGAGTGGGTGGCCAGAACAAGGCTCAATTTGGTGTTCTGCCACTTCAGTTGCTCCAATAGAATTTCACCTATTATTGGGACAGTCTTCTCACTTGGTTGGTACATTGCTTCTGAATGGACAGCAAAGACACCACTAGGAAAACATGCAAGGTGCAATCTTTAAAAATAGCAAGGTAATGATACACTTGATCACTTGAATCCCGTTACTCATCGATTTGCTCGAGCGGGCGCCAGTAACATTTCCATTGGACCCTATCACGTGCCAATGTAGCCCAATGGCATCTGGTTGATTCAGGAATATGAAGAGCCTCAAACCGTTCCTTCAGGGTCTTAACAAGGAAGTCTGACCATCTTGTAGGTGGGCGGCCACGTGATCTTTTGACATCCCGTGGGATCCAGTCGGTAACGGCTCTAGTCCAGCGGTTGTCTCCAAATCGCATTACATGTCCAGCCCATCTGATTTTCGATGCCTTGGCAAACGAGACAGCGTCCCTGATTCTGGAATAGCGACGGAGGTCAGAACTCCGATTCCTTCTCTCACTTGAGTGAGACGTGATATTCCAAGCATAGCTCTTTCGATTCCTCTCTGGGAGACCCGAATAGCATTCTCATCCTGCTTTCGTAGGGCCCAGGTCTCTGAGGCGTATGTTAATGCAGGGAGAACGGTGGAGTCAAAGAGATGTGCCCGGAGCCGGAGGTTCTTTGTCCTTTTAGCTATTTCTTCGATGCCTTTGAAGGCATTCCATGCCGCTCTCTTCCTCCTGCGCAGCTCAGGTTTTAGGTCATTCATCATGTTGACTTCTCGACCTAGGTACACATAACTGCTGCATTCAGAGATGTTTGTTCCATTGAGAGAGAATGGGGCCTCTGGAACTAGTTCATTTCTCATGAACATAGTTTTCTTCAGATTCAGCTGTAGACCTACCTTTCCACATTCTCGGTCAAAGTCAGCCAGCATTTGTGCCGCTTGGCTAATGTTTGGTGTTATTAGAACGATGTCATCAGCGAAGCGGAGGTGGTGTAGTTGCCGACCATCTATCTTCACTCCCATTCCTTCCCATTCTAATTGTCTCATGATGTTCTCGAGGGTGGCACTGAAGAGTTTTGGTGAGATGGTATCACCCTGTCGAACCCCTCTTTTGACATCAATGATCACTTCTTTGTAGAATGGTGAGATCCTGGTGGTGAATCCATAATACAGCTCACGAAGGATCTTGATGTATTGGGTTTGAACACCCTGTTTGACTAGGGACACAGGTACACCCGGCAGAGCAGAAACCAGCTTTCCCGTTCCGCGCGGCCGATTTACCTCCAAACTACCACAAATATTCTACCCATCCCTCTGAGAGAGCCCCACAAAGCAATGAGAATATAGTGCCCGCATGGCAGAGCCTGGCAAGCTGTCCGATGCGTGTTCGATATGCCAAACCCAGTAACAAAAATGTTTATTTTCCTGACCCGAAAGAGCCCTTAATACGGCAGCAGTAAGAAAGGCAAACAAGCAGTGCCTGATAAAATTTCACGGCTGTTTTAGGCTGCCAAAACGAAGAAGGACTAAAATGACTGTCTGTACTTTCAATGCACGTACACTGGCAACGGAAGCATATATTGAGGATCTGATGCTGCAAGCAAGAAAGATCAAGTACGACATCATTGGTCTGACTGAGACGAGGAGGCGTCAGTCGCATCATGCTGTATTTGACACCGGAGAAGAATTGTTCCTTGGAACATGTGATGAAAGAGGCGTCGGTGGCATTGGTGTCCTTGTCAACACGAACATGGCTGTCAACATTGATTCATTTGAATGCCTAACAAACCGAATAGGACGATTACACTTGAGGAGATGTGGCCCACTGCCAGCAATTTCTATCTTCATTGTCTATGCACCAACATCCACATACAAAGAAGATGAAATTGAGAAATTCTACATGGAATTGGAGGAGTTCTATAAAAAAGATCACACCTTCTACAAGATCATAGTCGGTGATTTTAATGCCAAGATAGGACCGAGAAGATCAGCTGAAGAACTCCACATCGGGACCCATGGCCTAGAATGGAGCGAACAGGGTGAGAGACTATCTGAGTTCATCATGTCCACCAAGACTATTCATGGGAACTCACAGTTTCAGAAGGCTGAAGCGAAACGTTGGACATGGGAATCTCCTGGTGGACAGTTCCACAATGAAATCGACCACATCATCTTCAATCGACGGTTTTGTCTGACCGATGTTGCTGTCGTCCCCAAATTCCAGACAGGATCGGACCACCGTCTCCTTCGTGCAAAATTCTACTTCCCGCAACGGGGAGAAAAGGCTGCAAAGTTTAAGAAGAGAACTCCCAGAACGACCACCAACTGGGAACTCTTTAGCACCATTGCGGCAACATGGGAAGATACCATCATTGATGACATCGATGAAGAATACAACCGACTGGTTCAGCACCTCCATGATTGTGCGAAGAATGCCGAGAGAGAGAAAAAAAAAAAAGGACGCTTGTCTTCAGAAACTCTCGAGCTCATTCACCAACGTGGCAAGGCGCGAGCCTCAGGAGACCAAATGCTAACGTCCAAGCTTGCTAAACAGTGCAGAGAAGCGATAAAAGCAGACCTCAAAGACAGAAGAGCAGAAATACTGGAAGATGCAGCAGAAGCCGGGAAAAGTATTCGCACTGCCCGCCTGTCCTTCGCCAACTATAAGACCAAGATGACTGCCCTCCGACGCCCTGATGGATCTATCACATCTTCCAGAAAGGCAATGGAGAAGATTATCCAGGACTTCTACTCAAATCTTTTTGATAGCCACATCCACCTGCCCACATACCAAATTCCACAGGATGGATACGTCATTCCCAACGTTCTCCCTTCTGAAATAAGACATGCCATCTCATCGGTAAAGAAGGGAACAGCACCAGGCCCAGACAAAGTCAGACCCGAACATCTGAAGAATCTGCCATCGGTGCTCATCAATACACTAGCTCGGCTCTTCACACGCTACCTGTTGGAATGCAAGGTGCCCTCCCAATGGAAAACCAGCAGGACAGTTCTACTGTTCAAGAAGGGAGACATTCATGACATCGGCAACTATCGCCCCATCTGCCTGTTGTCTGTCATCTACAAGCTGTTTACACGAGTCATCCTGAACAGGATTAGCAGAACACTAGATGAAGGTCAACCATGCGAGCAAGCAGGTTTCCGGAAAGGATTCAGCACAATCGACCATATCCACACAGTAACCAAGCTCATTGAGGTTTGTAGGGAGTACAAGATGCCGCTCTGTCTCACGTTCATTGATTTACAGAAAGCCTTTGATTCTGTGGAAACTGAAGTAGTCATCGAATGATACACATCAAGATGTAAAATATGTGACTGTAAAGTAAGTATTCAGTTTTTATGGCATATAGCCATAGAAACAAAGGAAAAGATCTTAGATGTGTGAGAAATATTCCCCACATCAGAGTGTTATAATAAAAAGTCTGTTGCATCTCATGACTTGGAGTCCCCATTCCTTTGCTTCTAATATAATTACATCCTTCATAGTCAGTGTCTGGTTACAGCAACACCCCCCCACGGATATCCTAGTTCCAGAGAACACCTAAGGTGAAAGTCTATGTCTCGTTTCAGTAATAATGAAAACCATACATCATAAGGGAAAATTACCAGGAACTGCAAGGTAGGCCAAGAAGAGATATTTTAATGGTCTTGGGTAATAATAGAGCACAGACATTTAGCTGTAACAGGAAATGGAAGAGAATGTGTCTCCACTTCAATCCAGCAAGATCATTGACCCTTCTCTTCTATTAATATGTCACAGTGATTTGTTTACCAATTATTTTCATTTGGGGAATTGCGATTTACAAGATCTTCATGCATAAAGCATTCGAACACCACAGCCTCCACCGGAGTTGGCCTGGTATCCCTTCCCTCCCCATTTCTCTCTCTCACATACACAGCCCCCATACCCCTTAAAAATATGCTTCCTATTAAAGTTCTCAGTTTTTTGTTTCCATTGGGTATTTGACAGTGACTCAGAAAGCATTATAAACATCAAAACATCTTTGTGAAAAATATTCAATAGTAAAGCTAGGTAAAGTTAAATATGCAGATTAAACTGACATTAAAAATAGTCTCTGTGGAGAAATAAATGACTGCATTTTTCTTCACTGACTAATTAAGTTAATAAACATAATTACTAAGAAAGTAGTTTGCTGCTAATACTAAAAGGGACTTTTTTGAGAAGACACAAGGGACATCTTAAGTCCTTAAATGAGACTCAGAAACATCCTCTACAAAATTACACATGTAGGCCATACTTTTAAGTAAAATAATATGAATAGGTAAATTTTTAAGAAATGCATATTAACCAAGTGGGAAGTGACCTTATTTTTTATGTCATTGCCTCTCCAGAAAGCTATATTAAATAAAGTTTGAGTTATGCAATTCTTTTAATTTCTGTTCAATAGAAATCTAACCCTGAAAAAAATTTCTCATCACTTTACCCTCTAGGGCTGGGCACATCTTCTAATACCATATCCTATTTCTGTCTATGCCCAGGCATTTAGCTCACTGTCAACCTGCAGTTCCAGTACTGAGCAGGAGCAAGCTCAGCCTAACTTTTCAGTCAAATCAGCAGTCTATGAAATTCATGTCAAGATAACCAATGACCTTCAAGTTTGGAAATTCAACAGACAGGGGCCGAGCGATAGTCCAGCGGTAGGGCGTTTGCCTTGCATGAGGCCGGCCTATGGCGGCCCAGGTTAGATCCTCAGCATCCCATATGGTCCCCAAGCACCGCCAGGAGTAATTCCTGAGTGCAGAGCCAGGAGTAACCCCTGAGCATTGCCGGGTGTGACACAAAAAGCAAAAGAAAAAAAAAAAAAGAAACTTCAACAGACAACTGTAGGTTGAAAGACCTTATTTTCATTTTTTCAGCCAGGATACCAAATCTATTTGCATCATATCTCTGGTTCTTTGAATTTTTTTTAACTGATCCACCTTCATTAACTTATTCTTTAAATACTGTAGTATCTTAGGCCTCAGTTTTTATGTCTTCTATTTTCTATAAGCATTCACTTTCTTTGTCTCTTGTCAGGATTTTCAATGTCATTATGATACAGTAGCAAACATATTCAATCAGTGCTAATCTATTCCTTGAACACTAGTCTCAAATGTTCAGTATCTTATGTTAAGATCTTGTTCAGTATCTTAATTCTTTGGCAGCAGAAATTATATGACACCTGAAAATCAACATTTAGATCAATACATTAATAAAGATAAATATATATGTACTAAAAAATCATTTATTCAGGGGCTGGAGTGATAAGACAGCAAGCTCTTTGCTTGCCTTGCATGTGGTTGTCCTGGGTTTGATCTCTGGCACAACATATTGTCTCCTAATAACTACTAGGAGTTATACCTGAGTGTAGAGCAAGGAAGAATCCCTGAGTTCCATCAAGTATGCCCCAAAAAACAAAAAATGATATGCCTATTTATAAAAAATGTATGATAGTCTACTCTTAATTCCCACCTTTTACAACAGTAAAAAGCAATCCATATTCAGTAATATCCAGTAAATATGTTTGAATCACACTAATTTCATCACTTTTCTTGTATCCCATGTCTAACCTAGCATCAAATATTGATGGGTTTCTATTAAAAACATACCAAGAAACCTATCATAATTACTACATTCCTCACTTACCAACCTGACAGAAGCAATGAATGGACTTCTCTGAGTCAGCCAACATATCTCTCTATATTCGCTTTGTACCTATAGACTATCTCAGTACATTCAGACTGATAACTTCTATAGCAAAGTGAATTATGCTATTCTATTCAAAACCCGCCAGTGGTTAACTGCCTTACTCAAGAGCACAAGCCAACATATTCACAATGGCTTAGAAGGCTTTAAATAATCTGCCTCCCTCTCTCAACTCCTCTCAAACATCATCCTCCTGTCTCTGCACTCTGCTGCAATTCAGGCCCCTTATTACTCTTTATTGATCATCAAGCTACATTTAAAAGTTCTGTACTTGCTCTTTGCTCTGTCGAGTATTTTATTCTTAAATGACTTATCTCCTCTAATTTTTTACTTAAAATGGTATCTTCTCAGAGAGAGAGAGAGAGAGAGAGAGAGAGACCACCTATGACCACACTAACTAAACTGCAATAGTTTCCTGGAATTCCCTGTCACCTTTTAAGCTGTGGCTTTTCATTTTCTTTCTAATATTCACAGTAAAGTTTCCCTATACTCAATGCAATACTCCATGCAATACTCAATGCAAATACATGGTTTCCAATTGATAAGCATGTATTTTATCCTCTTGATATATTATAGCTTTCCTCCAAGTAATGAAAATGTCATCCAGTTATAACTTTTTGTTCATTTAATACTCGCTCCAGTGCTAAAATGGTGTAACAGTCAGAACTGGCATTCGATGACTGTATTTTGACTATACGGAAGAACAACTTACATATTTACCCACTTTATATTGGAACAAATAAATGTTTACTAAATGACTTTAACTGAAATAACTAACCCAAAGTCTCTCCTTTGAGAGAAGACTACGTAAGGTCTATGGAAGATTCATTTACTAGATCTAGAATTGCCCACTTGTCCTTAAATATGTCCTAGGCAAGGTAGGTGTGTGTTTGTGTGTGAATGTGGGTGTGTATGTGGGTGTGGGTGTGTATCCACAAGCCCAAACACTCTGCCAAACCCTACAGTTTCTGCAGGCCATCTTACTTTTAACAGACATCTTAAGACCCATGCCTTTCTTTTTTACCCCCTTCCTAGTTTATAACTATCTGTTCCCAATTAACTATCATTTGTATTTAAAACACATTGCTTGGGATGGCAATGTGTTTTAAATACAGAAAAAGAGTGTTTAAAAAAGTTTCATAGAGAGAAGAGAGGATAGAGAAGTGAGGAGGGAAGGAGGGAAGGGAAGAGGAGAAGAGGGGAGAGGTAGGGAGAGGAGATATCTAATTCACTCCATTTTCCACTTTATTTAAACACCATGGTTTACAAAGTTGTTCATGATGCATTTGTTATATGCATTTAACACTCCAACACCAACCCCCACCATCACCTTCACTATGCCACTGTCCTCATTTTCCCAAACAACCCTCAAGCTTACCCCCGAAGACCCCCCAATCATTTATTTTTACTATTTGTCACCACCAAATGGCTAACAGATTTATCAAAAACTACAAAAGTTTGCGAAAAATGTTACATTGCACTATGGGGACATTAAATCCTTCTCTGAAGATTTACTAAGCTGTTGTGGCTAGTTGAGTTTCTGTGTTAATGTTTTTGTTAACTGAGTTTAGTTGATTTCTATGTTATATTTCCATCAATTTTGATGTGCTCCTACTGGGATGTTAGTATCGTAAAGTTTGGAAATGTTGGGTGCCTGCAGATGATACTGCAAGCTTCAGATTACCCAGAATATTTAACTGGGCAATTTTTAAAGCTGTGCGGATACATGAGTTTACATTGTATCATTTGTAACACTATAATTGGCTAGAATAGCTTGAACTTGTACTAAATTCCACGTGAGTACAATCTTTTCTACTACATATCCAGCATTCATAGATTCAACCTACCTCAAAATAGCAAATTTCAGTTAATTGAATACACAAACGTTGGACCTGAATATATGGTGGATCAACTGAAAGTATAAATTATTTTAAACTGTGTGATTGTAGTCCTCTATAATATGTGATTTACAACAATAAATGAACTCACAAGATGGTTATGGATATTGAGAATTCTTGTGTTCAGCAAGTCTTATGTTCATCAGTCAGCAAGTTAGAAACTTGGTCGACAGATGGTAAGGTTTTAGTCAAAATCCAAATGCCTAACACCCAGGAGGTTAATGTATAAGTTCCAGTTTGAGTCCAAAAACAAGAGAAGACAAATAGATAACCTCAAGGACAGCTGAAAGAGTCTTCCCTTACTGCTCAAGTCTTTAACTGTATGAGATTCACCCACATTTACAAAAGCTAATCTGCTTCACCAGGTCTGCTGACTTAATATTAATCTCACACAAAATGCCTTCTTAGAAATACAGAGTAATGGTCAGCCAAATATCTGAACACTCTATGCTCAGGCAAGTTAAAAAATAAAATTTACTGTCATGTATATACTTATGTATATACAGAGTGCTATATTAAACATATTATATGTGTATATATACAAATATATTTTGTTCATTGTTCTGCTTCTCTAGTTGAACCTGATTTTTATGTATTGTAAGCAATGCTAAAGCCTAGTCAATGAGAAATCCCCAAGAAATCCTACCATGTCTTTTGTCAGGAAGCTTGAAGATATTGAAGACCATAAAAAGAAGTTTATATGCCAGTGTATAATAATAAAATATAGGTTTCATTAAGATTATATAATGATAGTATTTTTATCACAGGGATAGGAAATTCTTGTTCAAATCAGGGCCCAGAGCAATGAAATAGCAGTAAAGGCTCTTCTCCATTCTCTGCTGACCTAGGTTTGACACCCTGCATCCTATATGGTCTCCCAGGTCCTGCCAGGAGCAAACCTGAGTACGGCTGGGCTTGGAAAAAAATGATTAAATAAAATCACCCCTTTTCCAAAAAATACTAAGTTGTTTTTAATGGATTGCAGACTTTTTCAACTTATCTGAGAGAATGAATAGTGAATTATATATGTAGTTCATGGTGATGTTTCGTAAAAGATAACTCAATCTCTTATTCTATAGCAGCAATTTAATATACACATTGAAGTCTTAAAAGTTAACTAATGGAACATTAGCATATTAAAATATGAAAATAACTAATCAATAGGATTAACTCCAATAATAGACAACAAGTGGTCTTCAGGGAAAGAAAATGCAGTGATGAATAAGATGGTTATGATTTAGTATTGTTTCTAATATTTCTGACTCATGCATGAGCTTCTACACAAGATTTTCAGCATAGACTTTGATATGAAAGTCCAAACTTGTAGCACTCTCATATACCTGTATTCACAAAAGGACTCTGTATATATAATGGAATATACTAATAAAACTCTGTACAAGGGGTTTAGTAAACTAATTCTATGATAAATTAATAGAAAGCAGCAGTTCTCCAAAGAAAGCAAACTCAAGTTAAATTTAAAAAAATTAAACACGAGAAGAAAAATTAACTTAATGATAGAAATATCTGCACTTAATAGGCACAAATGAATTTTTCCCGTCTACTGCTCTTCACATGTATTTGTGCTTTTGAAATGTTTAAATGAACACAAAGAAGAAGAGAACAGGAAAAAGAAAGAAGAGAAGAGGAGGAATGGAGTTGTATGCTGGGAGGATAAGAAAAACAGGGGGGCTCCACTGAGACTCCTTGATCACGAGCTGGAGCCTGGCTGATCCAACTTGGCACACTACTCTGTGTACCTCACCTAGTATGCGGAAAGCTAATCTAACAGCTTTGTGAATTTGAAGTGTCTTTAAAATCAATCCCAGACCAGACTGAAGAATCTAGCCATTGGATTTTAAGAAGGTATTTCCTGATATCTGCTGAACTACATATAATCCTCTATGTTTTCTTTCTTTCTTTTTTGGAATTGTGTAAAGTACAATTTATAAACAATAAACTACCTATGAAAGTGGAATTTTGTAATGAGTTTTTATGATTGTATATACCATCATATATTTTACCCCAAATATGATACAGAATATTTCTATCACCTAAAATTAAACAATACTAAAATATTTCATGTTTTCCCTTTCAGGCAATTAAACAATGTCTTGAAACCCAGGGGCCAGAGTGATAGTGGGCAGGGCGTTGCCTTGCAAGCGGCCAACCCAGGTTGGATCTCCGGCATCCTATATGGTCCCCGAGCACCGCCAGGAGTAATTCCTGAGTGTAGAGCCGGAATAACCCCTGAGCATTGCCAGGTGTGACCCAAAAAAAAAAAAACTTTTAAAAGAAAACCATTACATGACTATTATAGCTTATCTATTTTCTAAAGTTCTTTGATACATAAACATCTGCATGTTTTTTTAATCACATGGATTTTCTTAACCATCAATATTTACCTGCATATTTATGTGTGGTAATAGTTGTTTGTTCCTTTTATTGATTGATGATGTATGTAGCATTGCATGAAGATACCGCAATATGTCCACTTGTTGAAAGCCATTCAAATAGTTTCCATTTCCTGCTACCAGGAAAAAAGTTTTGCCATAAAAGTTTGTGTACATTTGTTTTTGACAATGTCACTTTCTGCAAAAGGTATTAAATTGATGTATTGGTTTGGGGGGCATACCAGACAATTCTTGGGGACTACTTACAGCTCTGCTTTTAGGGTTGGTCCCAACAACGCTCAGAGGATTATGAAGTACCTGAGATCAAATCATGCCTCCCACATCCAAGAATACTTTGAATGCACTCAGCCTATTTTTCAGACCCCTTTTCTCCATCGCATTCTCTCCTTCATTCATAGACTAAACAATGCATATTTATTTTCTAATAATACTAGAGGTCAAAATCTAAAATGGATTTCATTTGGCTTAGTTTTCCATAGGGATATTTTTCCCTCTGAGGGCTCAGTGGAAGAGTTTATTTTGTTTTTCCTGATTGTCTTTGACTCCTGACTTCCTTCTATTTTCAAAGCCAGTAATAGGTCAAGTTTTCCTCGCATCGTATGACAGTGATTCCTCTTCTATGGTCACATCTCCTCCTAGATTCTAATTCAATTCTCCTCATTTTCACTAATAAAACACCGTGATTACACTGGTCCCAATTAGATATTAAGATGTGAACATATTAGGCCAAATAGGTCTTACTTGTTAATAAGGTACTTACCTTACTCAAAATCTACAACAGTTGAATCCCTGGCACCATATAAGGTCTCCTGACTTCTGCCAGGAGTTATCCCTGAGCACAACTTGGTATGGCCAAAAAATGTATATCATAATTTATATGATATGTGTCATAGATTATAGATATATTATATATATAGATTATAGAGATATAGATGATTAGAGATAGAGATAGATATATCCACACACATACACATATTTGGGGACTGTATTTCCAACACAAATAGATGAAAAAAGAAATTATGGAATATTACATAGCCATAATAAAATATGAATAATACAATTCACTGCAATATGCATTGAACCGTGAATCTAGTGGTTATCATGTTAAGCAAAGTAAGTCAGAGGTAGAAGGACAAATATTATATGGCCTCACACATCTGTGGTAAACAGAGGAACTAGACAAGGGAATGTAAAACATCCAGTGATGGTAAACTCATGGCCCAGGATTAGAGGACTATGAACATCACTTAAATGATGATATGGACTATTGGTGAAAGAAAGACACTGAGGGAGTGTCTGAGACACTTAGGTGACAGAAAGGAGTGGTAAATGTACAACAAAACTGTTCTTTAAAAGAGATATAGAGTGACTGCATTTATTTGTTGGCTATAAATATATACCAGTTTCCTACTACTTGTTGGAAATTGTAAAGCCAGACTACAACTGAGTATTGAATGTGGGCAAAGGATTCACATGATAATCTCTAAATGTATGTAGGGCAAGAAACAATGTGTAAGAGAAGTAAGAGAGGAGGGGAGAGAGAGAGAGAGAGAGAAGAGAAAGAGAGAGAGAGAGAGAGGAGGAAAAGTACCATGGAAGCGGCTGGGGGGAGGGGGAGCGAGTCTGGGGACACTGGTGGTGGGACATGTGCACTGGTGGAGGGATGGATCCTGGAACACTTTAGGACTGAAACCCAATCATGAACATCTTTGATGTTGTGTAACTCACTGAGGTATAATAAAATATTTTTTTAATAAAAGCCGTTCTTTAATACTAAAATTTAAACTTCTTTTCAAAGAATTTATACAACTTTATAGTCCCACCAGAAATATAAATGAGTTTCATTTGCTCCACATCTTCACTAGTACTACCTGTCAGTTTTCTTAATTTTGGTAATTATAGTAGGTAAAAAGTGTTATCTGACATACAAGTGATGATACTGAACAATTTTAACTAGACATTTATGTATCTTTTCTTTTGTAATATCCACGCATGATATTCCACTTCCCTTTTGGGGGTATTCGTCCTTTACCCAGGAATTGTGTTGTTTTGTTGTATTCAAGATATAAACCATGTGTCAGTGTATGCATTTTCCTCAAATAGTAATCTGCCATATTTTTAATGCTGCCTTGAGATAAGCAGAAATTGTTTTATTTTATGAGATCCAACATATCATATTTTTCTATTTTATTTAGAGCTCTTTAAGACTAAGAAATATTTTTCTGAAATACAGAGGTAGAAAACATAGTTTTCTCTTAGGGGTATTATTCATCTCGAATTAGGCCAGAGCTATAATACAGCGGGTAGGGCATTTGCCTTGCACATGGTAGACCTGGGTTTGATCCTGGCATCCCATATGGTCCCCTAAGTACCTCCAGGAGTAATACCTGAGTGCGGAGCCAGGAGTAAATCCTGAGCATTGCTGGGTGTGACCCAAAAAGTGAAAAAAAGGAAAAAAAAATCATTTTTTCTACATAGTGGAAGAAATGAAGTTTATTATTTTTCTTTCCTACATGGATATTCAGAAGTTGTACTAGTTTGCTGAATTTTTTTCTGTTGAATTAATCTTATTATTTAAAAACCATCATTTAAATAATTTTTATTGCTAGCTTATAAGCCCTCATAACACGCTTTCAGAAGACCTACTTCTCTTCCATAACATGGAGGCTGAAAGTTTCTATGCTCACCACTCACAAAAGCAAACAAGTGTGACCAGAGGTTAACTCCAGCACTAAATGATGTCCTGAGCACCTTTAGGAGTGACCCGACACAGAGTGAGAAGCAGCCATTATAATCCCTGATGATCAATTGTCTAAGAATGGAAGCATTTAAGGTGATCTAATATGGCAACAGGACTATCTTTCTATGACTCATATTTCTAGTCAAATTTTAGGACTTCCAAAAAATTAAGCAAAAGGGAATAACATTCACTGACAGCTCATATTTTGCAGGCACTTCAGTAAAAGTTTTAATAGTACCGTCCTGCAGAGAAGTGGACTAACAGGCTAAGCGTATATATTACGCTATATATATATATATATACGCTTAGCCTGTTAGTATATATATATATAGAGAGAGAGCCTGTTAGTATATATATATATATATATATATCACATCCGCTCCCTCTCTCTTTCTCTCTCTCTCTCTCTATATATATATATATATATATATATACATAGAGAGAGAGAGAGAGAAAGAGAGAGGGGGCGGATGTGATCCCTGTCACCATTGGGACTGAAACAGCAAGCACAGAGCTCAGAGCTCTGAACACTACAAGGTGTGGTCTAAAATCAGAACAAAACAAGAGCATTGTCTCAATTTCTGCTACTATTGCTATCACAAAATATCTAATTGAATTCCTTTATGAAAAAAAAAAACTAAGACTTTGCATCAGTTACTTGACTATCTGGCAAAAATGAAATTAAAATCCACATCTGCCAAAATTCTCATATTTCATGACTTTTCACACACACATACACAAAACTGAAGGACATCACATTAAGAGTCATGAAATTAATGACACATATTTTGAGCATTTTTTACCTACAGATCAATATTCTTCAACCTCAAGTTGTTAAAAATGTTCATTGCTTTTCCAAAATTGACCATATCAATTTTTGTCCTTGACTAAATTTCAAATAATTTAAAATAATACAATATGTTAAAAGTTGACTTAATTTCAAATAATACAATAAAATAAAGCTAAATTTCAAATAATACAATATATTCAAAGTCACTGTATTATGAGCAGATTCTTAGAATATTCCCAAGAACATTTGTTGGCAAACTAAATTACAGGATAAAATATAGCTTTGATGTATTTCCAGTGGAATTTTAAAAACAAATACATTTACCCTAAAGCAAACTTATCAGATGACAACCTATGAATTTACTTATAATTACTTCTTCCTCTGCTCATATACACATACATCTTTGAAACTCATTATTCTAGGAATTCCCAGGACAGTGTTTTACTTTCTCATATAGTAAATAATCATTGTCAGCTGTAAACAATAAAAATCAACACAGGACATCTCTACATTATGTACAAGCACGAAGATACTTGTACTAATATAAAAGTAATGGGTCGGGGGCAGAACAGCACTTGCTGTAACAATCACAGGAAACTAGGGTGTTTTATTTAATTCCTATGTTGATTTGACAAAATCATTTATTATTTCTTTATTGTTTTTAAATATTATTCAGAGTTTTGTTGAGCTCTATTGGGGGAGTGTAGTTATTAAAATACATATATTTATTGATATACAATTGTGTTTTCCAGTAGATTGAGAATATGCAGATATAAAAAGCTATTACACCTTTTTTGTTTGGTTCTAATCTAAAAAGGCAAGACATAGGGACAGTAATGATTTTTGCCTGCCCAGAAGGTGTTTGGGTAGCTGTGACCCAACAGCTCCTACAGTGAAAACAACATAAATCACTAGATCATAGTTGTTGTTTGAAGTAGGATTGTTCCCTGCCTCTTGATGATATGTGCTAGAACTGGGAGAAAAATAACAACTATTCTTTTAAAATGATCTTGAAGAAATAAAATCTTAGAGAGGGTATTTTAGCTATAATATGACAAGAGTATACTTCCCATTTCAAGTCAATGAAGAAACTATAGAACTGAGAACTGAAAGTACGAACACATGCTGAAGTAATTATGCTTTTGACTCATCCACACCTATATGAGACTGAGTTTCTTTGTCCAGCAACCAAAACTTTCCCTGAGAAACTATTTAGGCTAGACATATGAATCAAAACACCAAGCATATTGACAACTTAGATTGATAGAAAGCATCAGAAATTTTAAGCAAGGAGGTCACTCAACAGATTTGAAGAACCAGGAAAGAGAATTATGATTCTTGAGCTAGCTTCTACTAAAGAAATATTTTCTGAAATTGGTCTTGGGAAGAACCCAATGTGAGAGGGAAGACAGGACAGAAAAATAGATTTTACATGATTAGTAGGAAACCCAGGTGGAAGAGAGAGGGAGCACATTCTAATAGACATCTGTCCTACTTACTTGACACTTACACTATTAGATGACTCTGTTTAAACCACTCCTTGCATTGTGATACAGCTGTTTATAAGAACTTGGTCTCAATATGCTACGGCATATTTCCCCCTTAAACCTTTCTATATGAACCATAGGTACCTGACTGGTGTGTTCCTATAGAAGACTAATATTTTTCAACATGATTATTTTATGGTAGTTTTATGGAAAATAGTTACAATATAGTAACATTCATAGTATTGATGTACACCATAATACATTGCCACCAATATGCCTAAGACTATCCATAACTACTAAGGAACCCTTTGGCTCTAGAATTAAGAGTAAAATTGATTATTTTATGCCAGTATTATGATTAGAATTCATTATGATGTTAGTTTCGGTGGTGCAGAAAGAAATAAAAAATAATTCAAATCTCTCCATCTTGTCCCGGAGGCCCGTTGCCCCCCCCCAACCCCCCCCCAAGAACTGCTCCAGAGCGACTAGCCATATCAGGCAGAGACTCAATCACAATGGGGAGAGCTGGCACCAAGCTTTCCCTAGCTCTGCTGAGGCTCCCAGGAGGAAAGCTGGATTTGGGGAGTGGGCCCATCACCTCTGGGGGGCTTGGAAGCAGCCAGACGAGACTCACCCACCACAATAGCCGCCGTTTTCACCGTCTGGACGCCCAGAACATCATAACCCACCCAGGAGAGCGCTGATCTAAAAGACCAGATTAACAGTAACCAAGTTCGAGCCCAAGTAGGCAGCTCCCAGAAGCGAAGTCACTGGGGATTCGTCAGATGGAGCTGGGGCCAACCCTTCCCCTCTCCATCTTGTTCCAGAGGCCAGGTGGCCCTCTGCCAAGAACTGCCCCAGAGCAACTGGCCATAGCAGGCAGAGACTCAATCACAATGGGGGAGAGCTGACACCCAGCTCTCCCCTACCTCAGATGACCATGAGGCCCCATCAAACTAGTGGAACCAATCATGTCCTAGAATAGACTACATTCCACAATGTATAGGAAAGGGAAGTGGGAGGGAGAGTTAGAAAGAGTGAAAGGAGATACAGAACCTGCCATGGAGGTAGGCTTGGGGAGGGGAGGGAGTTGGGGACATTGGTCATGAGAGATGGGCACTGGTGAAGGGATGGGTGTTGGAACACTGTAGAACCAAAACTCAAACATGAGCATTTTGTAATTGTAAACCTAAAGGTGGTATAATAAAATAATCATAAAAATAATTCAAAATTCTTTCAACTCTATAACAGTCCTTAAACATAGTTACAGGGAAGTCAGTGAGTTCTGGGACCCAGTCTCCATACAATACAAAATACCTACCCTCCACCCTCACGTGGGGCTAGCAGTAGTACAGTGGTAGGACATTTGCCTTGCATGCAGTCGACCCAGGTTTGATCCTCGGCATCCCTGAGCACCACTAGAAATAATTTCTGAATTAGAGCCAAGAGTAACCCCTGAGCATTGCCTGGTGTGACCCAAAAAGCAAATCAAAAATGCCTTCCCCTTGAAGGATATTCATATAATGCAGGCAGTTCTTGAACCTTTCTTGTTACTATGGGTCTTATTTAACAATCTGTTATGGTCGGAGACATGAAAGAACAAGAGGGAAAAAACAATTTTTGAGGACAAAATAAAATTGTGTCCATCTAGCTCATAGTAATTTTGGGGAATCAGTCAAAAATTAATCGAAATTTGTCCCAAAGTATGTAGTCAGCTAGTGAAATATCCTTAGAGAAATTATAAGACGGGAACCAACACATTTTTAATTACTTTAAAGTAGACTGTGGACATTTTGTTGTTAAAATATCCTTTGAGGTCATTTACTTCATTGAATCCAACACCTGAGTAACCATACAAATCATCCTCAACTTACTGGATCAGAATTTTCATAGGATCCAGGAACATAAACTCTCAGAATTAAAGGTACCTTGGAAACTCATCCAGCATAAACCTTTATATAAATGCGGTTCTTAGACTAGTACAGATTTTCTGAGCTAACTTTGATTCCACCCCACATGAGCACATCTCAAGTGCTGAGCCCCAAATCTGCCTTTTGAACAAGTCTTTAGTTGACTCTGAAGGAGTCTTGCTATCTAGATAAGGAGTATTGCCTATAAATTAGCCACCTATCACTTCATTCATTTCCACTTATTATATTCCCTCACTTTTGTTTAAACTCATTCCAGTTATGAGAGGTTCCGTGCCATTGTAATACCTTTGTTTTATTGGTAGTCTATTAGAAACAGTCTTTTATGGCTTTCTTCCAGGATCCTGGCCCTGTTAGACTCTCTCATTGAATTCAAACTTGCATTCCTGAGCCATTCAAAAGAAGTAGCTACAAAAAGTAATACACAAGCCTTTAAAGTATCACAACCTTTCCAAGAACTCCTTCCCAGGAAGAATGGAAATGGAAAGTTCTCTAGTTCTCCATTTCACTCCTCTAACTTTGTGACTTCTTTTATTTATGGCCCAGAGCTTTGCCTCATAAAAGAAAAATTGAAATCATTCACTAAACAGCTTCTTGCTGGCTTATGGCTCCAAGCCATAAGGTTCATGCAAAGCAGCTGGGTCTGGTTCTGAAACCAGAAGGGTCTGGCTACACTGGAATCCAGCCAAACCTATTTTCCAACAATTAACTTTTGCCAGCCTCAGTCATTCTCTGGGACAAAGTCAAAGGCAGACAGATGAGCTACCTTCTTCCCCTTGGCTTTCCAGACTCTAAGATAAAGTGCAGCTCAAGTGCATAACCCCTGGGAAAGCACAGCTGAAAGATGTGACCTTTAGCTGTCCTATGGTTCTTGCTTGCTTCCTCAGCTGCAGCTTACCTGACATGTCTATCCTGCTCTCTTCATTAAGGCACTCTCTGTTCTCACCTTCACCACACTTGCTCACTTCTCTCTTATTTGCTATGTTTGTTTCAAACAAATTATTTTGCTACTGTTTGTTCCTGCCCCTGGAGGTGTTGCAGGTATGGCTGCAGTGCCTGGCTGTGTGGACAGGTGGCAGACAAGAGACAGGCTTGTCTACATCCAGGGCTCTGCCCCATGGACCCTGGATGGTTGATGGTCTGACATAGAAAGAGGCTAGGCCCCTTGGTATGAACCCAGAGAGACAGCAGAGTCTGGAAAGTCTTACCAGCAGAGTATGGCAAGAATAAACCACAAATACCAAGTGGTGTATCCTATATGCCCAAAACAGTAACAATAATGACCTCAGTCCCGATGAATGGAGACATTACTGGTGCCCACTTGAGCAAATTGATGATCAATGGGAAGACAAGTGATACAAGTGTTTGTTTCACACAGAGCATTTTCTTTAAAGGAATGGAAGCAGACACACTTTGCGGCACTCCAGAGAAAGGGAGAGCCAGAGGGCTTACTTAAAAATTGAAAATCATTCAAGGGCATGTGCAAGAATGCCTAAGTATGGAGGGAAATCCAGAACTGTGTGCAATGATTTAAAGAGCTGGGAGTCACTTGAGGACACAGGCTTGGGTTAAAGAGCTAACCAATGGAATAGAGAAAACATAGTTTAGAAGATGAGCAAGTAAAGCAAAAAGATCCCAGGCTTAACTAAAGAACTGGATGAACACTTCCACAGACACACTTTATCCTGCATATAGCAGCCTTCTTCTTTGTGGGTGTGAGCCAGCCAAAACCAGGTGTGATCATACAGATTCACTGTGCAGACTCTTAAGTCATGTGGCTAGAAACTTGATGCATTTATGCTCTCAGTACCAGTCCACTCAAATAGCCTATCCTTGCTGCATCAGTTAAACTGGGTGGCCATAATTCTTACTTATGTTAGCATGGGCTAGGGTCAGTTAGAAAGTCCAGAGTCAGTTAGGAAGTCAGTTGCTTCATTCTCCAAAAGCATAATTGTCACTGAAGTTACACAGCCAACACCAATCTGCAGGGATCTACAACTGCTCCATATTCTATTAATAGTAAGGAACACAGGGATTCTGTCATTGGTGGTAGAGAGGAATGGCATCTAAAGGTGCTGACAGGGTCCCCCTTGGCCTCAGTATGGAAATCAAATGTGTCAGAAAAGTAGTGATTTGAATTTCAATTCCTAACCTGTAACAATAAAAGTAGAAACCTATATGGGTAATTTGTCTTTCTGGAATTTTGCATCACTTCTTACATACTTTATGGGGATATTCAAATCACTACTCTTCTGGTTTAACACACTTACTTCTATTCAGTAATCATGCCCCCTCAATTGAGTCTGCTCCATTCAGTGACTTAACAAAGATTACATGGGTTTAAGTCATAAAAAATAAACCTGAGAAGAACTGCATTCACTTGTGGATATAAATATATACCAGTGTTATATTGATTGTTGGAAATGGTAACTATGGAAATGGAACAATCTTTAGTTTCAGACTAGAACTGATCATTGAATGCAGGCAAAGGGATACACATGATAACCTCTAAATGTGGGTACGGCAAGCCACAATGTGTAAGAGAAGGAAAAGAGAGAAAGAGAGAGAGAGAGGAAAGAAAGAGAAGAGGTAAAGTGCCTACTATAGAGGCAGGCTGGGAAAGGAGGAGGGAATCTGAGGACATTTGTGGTGGGAAATGGACACTGGTGGAGGGATGGGTGCTGGAACACTGTATGACTGAAACCCAATCATGAAAATATTTGTGATTATATATCTCACAGTGGTATAATAAAACTTAAAAAATTAACCTGAGACCTATTTATGAAGTACTAGTTAAGAAATATGTACCCGGAAGCTGCTGCTCATCTAAAGGTCTTGACAGGGCCTCCCACGGTGATAAGTCTGGATTAGATGTTTTGTGTATGTTAGGGAATAATGAGATCTGACAACTTCATTGGTAAGGAAACTAAGCTGGGTGATGACAGGGACCTAACTGCTGTTGCTATGAAAAGTCTGGCAGTCATTTATGTGAATGAACACGTTTCAAACATGAAAGGATGCATCACTTGTCTTCCTGTTGTTCATTGATTTGCTTGAGCGGGCACCAGTAACATCTCCATTCCTTGGGAATGAGGTCCACTATTGTTACTGTTTTTGGCATATCGAATACACCATAGGTAGCTTGCTAGGCTCCGCCAAGCCTCTGGGTTCATCCCAGGGTCCCAGTCTTTTTCTATGTCAGACCATCAACCATCCAGGGCTCATGGGGCAGAGCCCTGGGTATAGACAAGCCTGTCTCCTTTCTGCCACTTTCTGATGCAGCTGGGCACCACAGCCACACCTGTAACACCTCGAGGGGCAGCATGCAACTATGTAAACACAGTAGAGGTAAGAGAGATAGGGCAAGGGTAAGGCAGTATTGCCATGTGTGTGTCAGTTCCAGGTTAGATCAGTGAAAGAATATTTGGTGCCATGAGCATCTCCAGGAGGGACCCTTAAGCACAGAGCCTAAGTCCTGAACACTGGAATAAGTCCTGAACACTGCCAGTGAACCCCGAAACAATAAAAGAAAAAATAAAATAGCAACACCCAGAGAAAAAGTTTCCTTTAAAGATGAATAGACCATCCTGTTTTGTCTGGGTGGGCCCAAAATAATCTCAAGTGTCCTCTCATGTGAAAGAGGGAACATGATAGTCACCGTCAGTGTCTATGAGGAAAGACTTGAGAGGAATTTGGATGGAAAGGATTCGTGAGACTAGGAATACATCAGAAATAGATTGTGGAAAATCTTAGATTTTTGCCCAGTGTTTTCAATATCATACACCAGACATTGAGCATTTGAGATAACAAATTCGCATTGTTTTAAGTCACTGAGATTGTAGGAAGTTACTACATGCATAATTAGCAGCAACAAGCCAGCAGAGGAGGAAACAACGTTTCATAGACAACAGTGCAATGACATTAAACCAATGAGGTTTTTGGGGAGCAAGTTTGGGGAGTTTTCCCGCTACTTTATGTAAAATATAAAAAGTGCAGTGAAAAATAAACCAATAATTCTGATGTGGAGCATGTAAAGACAAGAATATGGGCATTTTCTCTAGAGAAACCCTAATGGTTTCAAATCGGAACCACATTGAATATCATTTATAAGTTTCACACATATTCTGAAGCAGTAAAATCTCATGGTTAAGAGTCTGAGTGCTGAGACCAGAATATTTAGTTCTGTCTGTTCATCCTGTTGACCTTTAGGAAAGTGTACTCATGTCTGTTTCTTTAAAAATAAAAATAAAAGAAAATAAAAGTAGAATCTACCACATAGAGTGGTAGAAATCAAATGGATTAATATCTCAAAAAATACTTTATGTGATGCCTGAATTTTCAAAATGAGTTCAGTAAATGTCATCTATTTATATTATATTAACATACTAATATTGATATAAAATCCCCAGTCCAAATGTTGGCTCTTTATAAACACATTATTTTGTTTTTTTATTAAGAAGTAATTAAACAATGCCCCCTGGGGTGTTTTATATTAGGATGGGGTAGACCCAGTGGAAAAAACCACCATGGATGTTCACTTACCACACAGTAGGAAAAGCCAGGTAAGCATCTCTGCAAACAGAATTTTGTCTTAATTAGGGGTATTTCTGCCTGGGTAAACTGTATGTTATTGAGGCATATGGAGATAATCTCTGCACTCAGCAGATATCTGTGAAGGTAAATGACTCTTATACCTACCTTGAGAAAGAGAAGCAAAGAGTTGAGATCAAGTGAAATGGAAGGCATGAGGGCACTCATGATTCTTGACATTCATAAGCCTAAAGAATAGCTGAGTTGCTTTCCTCTACCACAACACATATGCTAGTCACTCAAATCAGTGCTAGCACATGAAAAGGTGAGAGCAAGGTGGAAATAAAAATAGGAACATCAATAGAAAAGGGTAGGCCTACTCTCAAAATTGACTAATGACACAATCACAGTTGGAGAATAGTAATTTGATCATCAATATTCCTCAGCAAACTATAAGCTTTCCAACTATAGAAAATGCCTTATTCTTCATGTATGTGCTCAAAAATATTTATTCAATTAATATTTTAAATATTCAATAATAAAAATAAACATTATTAAATGAGTGGCAGTAATGTGTTAATATATATTTTCTACTTGCTGCAATAGAATAATTTAAAAACACCTAGACACCAGCAAAAATATAAGTTCTACTTCTTCTTCTTCTTTTTTTTTTTTTTTTTTTTTGCTTTTTTGGGTCACACCCAGCGACACTCAGGGGTTACTCTTGGCTCTGCACTCAGGAATTACTCCTGACGGTGCTCGGGAACTATATGCGATGCTGGGCTGGCAGGGCGCTGGTGTGCAGGGCAAATGCCCTACGGCTGGAGTTATCACTCCGGCCCCAAGTTCTACTTCTTACAAAGAATAAAAGCTGCCTCTTGAATGCCATTTTAAGTCCTTATATTTCTGATTTTTGTTACTTGTATAATGGAGTTCAGAGATTTCCTCATATTTCACAAGAGATTTCCTCATAGTTCACACAAGAAAAACTGTTCAATTCCAAAGTTTACAGAGCAAAGCAAAATTTAGAGAGTCCATAAAAAGAAATAAAGGAATGGAAGAAACAACCAAAAATGCAGATTCTATGGGCAATGAAAGATTAGGAAACCTGTAGAAGATTTATGAAAAGAGGACATCCCAAAAACAGAACTTTTGACCAGGAAGCTCACAGAGTTTGGAGATCAACACAGAGTCAAAACACAACTGGGGACAAGGGAAATAGCTGTTAAGGCACTTGCCTTGCATGAGGCCAAGGTTCAATTCCTATTACCCCTTATTCCTCAAGCACTGTCAAGAGTACTCCCTGAATAAAGAGCAAGGAGTAAGCACTGAGCACTGCAAGATGTGATCAAAAAGAAGAAAGATAACTGTGGGCCAGAGCATACTTCCAGCATTTTGGTATCATAATGAATAACCCCCAAATACTCCTTGAGAATTTCAATTCTAATAAGTTAAGAGTTGTGTTTTAAGGTTTAACATAAAGTGTCCTGTTGTAGCATAGTAGAGAAGATAGATGGAAACTGCCTGGTGAATGACAACTTACTTGGGGCAATGATGGATGAAAGACTAGTGGACCTCATTTGTGTGTGTGTGCGGGGGATGGGGGCTAGGGGGGATACCATGTAAAATCCTAGGAAGGACTAGAGCAAAAATGTTGAAATGTTGCAAATTTAATTTAATTAAATGAGATCGAAGGCATTTTGCTTTGAGCCGATTTGCTTATAAGCAACTTCATGGGCATAACATATGTAGACAAAAGTGTAGGACTAAACTAAACCATGAAAGCAGTTAGCTCTGTATTGTTACAAGTAATTTATTATTTCCCTCATAGTTTTCATATATATTTAAAATTTATTTCTTTAAACTGAAGAATGAGAAGCCACTTTCCTGGCCAGGATTTGGTAGGTGACAGTGCGATGATTTTTAGAAGCAATGCCTTCCTTCAGAACACAATCTCTGTGCTTGGTCCAACCTGTGAGCAACTGCAGAAGCTGTGGGGTTCAGAGGAACATTCTGGTTCTTAAAGAAATTTTAAAGCTGAAAAAATTCTCACTTGTGGTCCATTCTACCACACATTGCAAATTTGATGGATATTGAAAAATACAATGTTCTCCAAGAGGGGAAACAAACTTCTCTCCACTGGCAGCGCCAAGTTGCTGAAATTAGAAAAGGGTCTTTGGGGAAAGAGAGAGGGAGAGCGAGAGAGAAACAGAGAGAGAATGTGCATCTAATATTATAAACACTGCCCTCTATTTCATATTTCATACTTCCTGTAGGAATAATACTCTCTTACAAAAAAAAACAATCAAAATTAGTTTATTACCATTGATAGATTCTGACCATCTAATCCTCAAACCGTCTAATCCTCAGACCTCACACAAGCCAGATATCTCAGAAAATCCCTTTAGTAAAATGATGTAGTTGCAGAATCAGGCATTACATTTTGTTATTGTGAGTCTTTTTGTATTCTTCAATTTTTTCCTGGGTTTGGTATTTTGAGGATAACTGATAAGAAATACACTTTATTCTAATGAAGATGCACGTAACATTCACTGTCTCACTGTATCACTGTCTTCCCATTGTTCATCTATTTGCTCGGGTGGGCACTAGTAACATCTCCATGAGTCCTGTCACAAGCAAGTGTAACCCGAGGGCATCTGCTTGCTCCAGGGACAGGAGGAGCCCGAAACCATTCTTCAGGTCATGGAACTGAGGTCCATAATTGTTACTAGTTTTTGGCACAACAAGTAAATAAAACACAGGTAGCTTGCCAGGCTTTACCGTGTAGGTGGTATAGTCTCAGTAGAAGGCTCTCATCTCGAGCATTTACTGATGAAACTTAAAGGAGGAAGATCAGGTTTTCTCTTGGATGGAGCTCTGAGGAACTATGGAGTCTGGATGTTGAGAATGACTGACTGCATGATGTGTGGTTTGCTCTGGCTTCCCGCTAGGCTTACTGGTATCAGTTAGAACCTGTCTAGAACTGTATGCAATGTATTAATGTGAAAGATCTTGGGAAGGACCTTATCCTAAAATCAGCATTCTCTAAAAATATTGACACGTAATATTAAGACTATTTTATGGTATATAACATTAAGTCCATTTTATGGTAAAGTGTTTTACCATACGTTAAGACTATTATATGGCACATAACATTGTCTATTTTATGGTAAAGTGTTTTTAGCAAGTCTACCAATTTCTTAAACTGATATTTCTTTGATTTAAAGTATTATCTCTTATTAAAGTAACCCTCATGTCTAACAAGTTGCCTAAGTATTATGGAATGTAATTAATACTTGTTGAATGAATGAATAATATAAAACTCATCGCACAGGTCAATACTGGTAAATGGGCACAGATTTGAAACAAAATAGTTTCTAGAATCATATTTTCTATACCCCTCAATAAAACACTTTGACTTATTTATATGCTGATTCTGTCAATAACATGATCTTAATCTTAGGAGACAGCAGTAACTAAGATACAAAAGCAGTCCACAGAATGGGAAAAAATATTCACCCAATACCCATCTGATAAGGGGTTAATATCCAGGATATATCAGGCACTGGTAGAACTTTACAAGAAGAAAACAAACAACCCCATCAAAAAAATGGGGACAAGAAATGAACAGAAACTTCAGCAAGGGAAGAAATTCGAATGGCCAAAAACGTATGAAAAAAATGCTCATCATCACTAATCATCAGAGAGATGCAAATCAAAACAACAATGAGATACCACTTTACACCACAGAGACTGGCACATATTCAAAAGAGCAAGAACAACAAGTGCTGGCGTGGATGTGGGGAAAAGGGGACACTCATCCATTGTTGGTGGGAATGCCGGGCTGGTACAGCCTTTCTGGAAAACAATATGTACTTTCCTCCAAAGACTAGAAATTGAACTCCCATTTGGCCCAGCCATACCACTCCTAGGAATATACTCTGGGAAACCAAAAATACACAGCGGAAACACCATCCCTACTTTTATGTTCATAGCAGCATTATTCACAAGCCAGAATCTGGAAGCCACCAGAGTGCCTGAAAATCGATGACTGGATAAAGAAGCTTTGGTACATCTACACAATGGAATACTATGCAGCTGTTAGGAAAAAATGAAGTTATAAAATTTGCCTATAAATGGATGGACATGGAGAAGATTATGTTGAGCAAAATTAGCCAGAAGGAGAGAGACAGATACAGAATGACTGCATTTATTTGCATGGCATAAATATATATGTACATATTATGATACCAATATCCAAGGTCAAGTGAAACATATATCAGGAGGTCTTGTCAAAGGTGGAAATTATCACAAACGTGTGGGAGTCAGAGGTTAGGTAAGACAGAAAATGGAACAGGGTGCTAATAATTGTCAAGGGTACTAATGCCAACCTAGAACTGAGCATTAAATAGAGGCAAAAGGATACACATGACAACCTTTTTAATGTATGTTCTGTAATCCATAGTCTGGAAGGGAAGGAAAAGAGAAAGAGAGAGAAAGGGAAAGAAATAAAGAACCTGCCATGGAGGTGGGCTGGGGAAAGGGGGGAGGGAACCGGGGATGTTGGTGGTGGGAGATGGGCACTGGTGGAGGGACAGGTGCTGGAACACTGTATGACCAAAACCCAAACATAAACTTTTTAATTGTATATCTTTTTTTAAATTTTTTATTATACCACCATGAAACATA
Source organism: Cryptotis parvus (assembly GCA_021461705.1). Lineage (NCBI taxonomy): Eukaryota > Metazoa > Chordata > Mammalia > Eulipotyphla > Soricidae > Cryptotis > Cryptotis parvus. The sequence goes on along the minus strand of JAJIBD010007438.1, from coordinate 31,667 downwards.
CAATTACAATGGTGTTCATAATTGGTTCTTGGTAATACAGTATTCCAGCACCCATCCCTCCACCAGTGCCCCATTTCCACCACCAATGTACCCCTCCCGCCCCCCAGGCCGCCTTAGTAGCAGGTACCCCCGCTTTCCTCTCTTTCTCTCTCTATCTCTCTCTGTCTCTGCATCTCTCTCCCTCTTATTTTACACATTGTGGTAGCCCTGCAGATATTTAGAGTTTATCACTTAAGTCTCTTTGTGTATATTCAGTGGTGAGTTTTAATCTGCCATTACCATTTCCCATATTTAGTAAAACACTGGTATCTATTTATATCCTATTAATGAAAGCAGTCATTCTATATCTGTCCTTTTCCTTCTGACTAATTTCACTCAGCATGATAGACTCCATGTCCATCCATTTGCAGGTAAATTTCATAATTTCATCCTTTCTGACAGTCGCATAGTATTCCATAGTGTAGATGAACCACACTTTCTTTAGCCAGTCCTCTGTTCTCGGGCATTCAGGTTGTTTCCAGATTCTAGCTATAGTGAATAGCGCAGAGATGAATAAAGAAGTACAGATAGTGTTTCTGCTATGTGTTTTTCGGTCTCTCGGGTATATTCCCAGGAGTGCTATTGCTGGATCAAATGGGAGCTCAATATCTAGCTTTCAGAGGAATGCCCATATTGTTTTCCAAAAGGGCTGGACCAGTCGGCACCCCACCAGCAGTGGATGAGAGTCCCTTTTTTCCCCACATCCACGCCAGCACCGGTTGTTCTTGCTGTTTTGGATGTGTGCCAGTCTCTGTGGGGTGAGATGGTAATTGTATATCTTTTTATTTGTATATCTCATGGTGGTATAATAAAATACTTAAAAAACAAAGAGGAAATATGTAAATATTAGGCTGATTTGTATTTGAGAATTAACAGTAATATCACCATATGTGTGATATAAATGATGTTTGGTTCATTCCGGAGATAAAACAGAAAATAAATGAGACTTTATGAGAGTAAAAAAAAGTTTATGGCAAATAAAAAATAAGAGTGATTTAAAAAAATTTTAAAATAAAATATGAGCCAATAAAATAATTTATTAATAAAAAATGAAATTACTAAGGGTTTTTAGAAATAAGCAGGAAGGAAATTCAAGAAATATAAACTGCAACCAAGTCAAAAAAAAGAAAGTGATTCACTCTTCCTATGGGAGCCAGAGACGTGACCCAAAAGACAGAGAAAATATCAATTTATATATGACTCTCAAGGAACAGAGTAAAAGTTTTTGAAATTAATAGCAAGGACAAAAAATCTTGGAAAAACAGTTGATCTCACCTTATCCTGCACCTCTCTCCTATGCTTTCTATTGTAACATAATATTAGTAACTGATGAATATGTCTCAAATGACCATCAACTTAGTTGAAAGGAAACTATTCCCAATTCTTATCTATTAAACTATGATTCTGTTAAGTTGAGAATGTTTCTAGACAACCTTCTGCATAGGATGTATTTCATGAGGTGACAATTCCACAAAGCAGAAAATCTGCTTCCTGCATGCTTCACTTGCATGCTCACATTGTTGTTTCTGTTTAATTCTACTGTAATCTTCCAAGTGGAGGTTTCTTTGTAATGATCAGATAGTCTTTAACAATGCTTGAATAGACTTGCTGCCTTAGGAAGAGATTTGATTTTATTGATTTTGTTATAATGCTTGTAATTGCTCCATTAGTTGGAACTTTCCTCTTTCTTTTGTATTTCTTAATTGCTTTATCTTTCAAAGAAAAGATCAGTTTGTGGCTAGTTGATCTTTTCCTTCATTAACAATGTATGTGGCAAGATAGGCTTGAGAAAGAACAGTACAATTCTATTTTCAAACATTTCATTATGCACTCTCATATGTTTTGCTTTCATAGGAATACAACAAAATATCTTTATCCCTCACTTCATGAGCAGTTGCACTGAACCAAGGAAGAACTATCTTTATGTATAGCATTGTATTCCAGTGTTGTATTATTAGTGTTCTGAATAGAAGATTTTAACTGGTTTCTGATCCTTTTGTACTCATGGTGTCTCTGCGTTATGTACCTGAATGTTAACACATAAAATGAGAAGCCATCTGAGGTCAATGCAAACACCCTGAGGAAACCTTATGCATGCATTCATTTTGCAAACCCTTACTGAAAACAAACTAAATGGCAAGTAGATTGTCAATTATGCGAATAAAGAGAACAAACTCTGTTTCTTAATGCCAAAAATCCATGAAAATGCAGAGGGTCCTCAGACTATCTAAACTATCAAACATTCTATTGTGATGATGTACCATATTTTGGTTTTTGAAAATGAACTCTGAGTTGACGCTGAGTTTGTTTCAAGGTGAAGGACTTTAGGCAAATTGTCTGAATTATTTAAGTCTCCATTCTCCTACTATGCAAACAAAGGTACTAAAAGTAACTGTGCTGAAGAATTTTGAATGAAATACTATAGATAGTGTTATTCAGTGTCAGATATAGAGTAATTGCTAAATAAATTTTAGATACATTTATATATTCTGATTCTATTTTACCTATCTAAACAAATATTTATTAACTTAAACCAGTCCAAATAGTCCACATCCAGTATAATCTGTTAATGCCATATCGAACGTTAAAATGAGAATTCCTAAATTAAGTTGGGAAAATTAAAAGGGGTGTGTTTTCCAGCGGAAACACCATCCACACTTTTCTTTTTCTTCTTTTTTTTTTTTGCTTTTCGGTCACACCCAGCGATGCTCAGGGGTACTCCTGGCTCTGTGCTCAGGAATTACTTCTGGTACTGTGTGGGGACCATATGGGATGCCAGGAACCGAACCCGGGTTGGCCGCATGCAGACAAATGCCCTACCCACTGGATTATCACTCCTGCCCCTGCACCTTTATTTTCATAGCAGCACTATTTACAATAGCCAAATCTGGAAACAACCAGTGTACCCGAGAACGGATGACTGGATAAAGAAACTTTGGTACATCTACGTAATGGAATACTATGCAAATGTCAGGAAAAAATGAAGTTATGAAATTTGCCTATAAATGATGGACATGGAGAGGATCATGTTGAGTGAAATTAGCCAGAAGGAAAAAAGACAGATATAGAATGACTGTATTTATTTGCATGACATATATATAGATATATAATATACACATTGCACGGCAAGCCTGGCAAGCTGCTCGTGTTGTATTTGATATGCCAAATACCAGTAACAATTATATTAGGTCATTCCCATGACCTAATAATGGTTTGAGGCTCTGTATGTTTCTGTAGCAAGCCGATGCCCTTGGCTCTACTGGCATGAGACAGGACATATGGAGATATTACTGGTGCCTGCTCTAGCAAATAGATGATGAACGGGAAGATCGTGATCGTGATAGTGACATATATATATATATATACATATATACATATATATATACACACACACATATTATGATACCAATATCCACAGTCAGGTGAAATATAGATCAGGAGGTCTTGTCAAAAATGGAAATTATGACAAATGTGTGGGAGTCAGAAGTTTGGTAAGACAGAGAAGGGAACACTTTAGAAGGAAAGTGCTAATACCAACCTAGAACTGAGCATTAAATACAGGCAAAAAGATACACATGATAACCTCTAAGTGTATGTATTACAATCCACAATATGTAAGAAAAGGAAGAGAGAAAGAGAGAGAGAGAGAAAAGAAAAGAGAGAAAAGAGAAAAGCACCTGCCATAGAGGCAGGCTAGGGAGGGGGAGGGAACAGAGGATATTGGTGGTGAGAAATGGGCAGGTGGAGGGAAGGGTGCTGGAACACTGTATGACTGAAACCCAAACATGAACATCTTTGTAATTGTATATCTCATGGTGGTATAATAAAATATTTAAAAAAAAATAAAAAGCTTGTTTTGAAGGATGGCAATATGTGTATTTCAGTTCAAACCATTCACATTAACATAAACTTCAAATTATTTCTATTCATCACTTGTATCACTTGTCTTCCTGTTGTTCATGGGTTTGCTCGAGCAGGCACCAGAACATCTCTATAGGTCCTGTCGCATGCTAGTGTAGCCCAAAGGCATCTGCTAGCTCCAGGAACACAAAGAGCCTCAAACCATTCCTTCATGTCATGAGAATAAGGTCTATAATTGTTACTGGTTTTTGGCATATCAAATACGGCATGGGTAGCTTGCCAGGCTCTATTGTATGGGTGGTATACTCTTGGTAGTAGGCTCTCAGTTTGTGCATTTAATGATGAACTGCACAGCAGTGCACAATGGAGAAATCAGCTTTTACTCTTCATATGTTAAGAATATTATTAACAAGCAATTTGCATACCAACTGATAATCCACAGTTTCCATTTCTGGTTAAATAAAATGTCACATGAATCAGAATATATCTCCTGATGAATCAAGTAGAATCTTCTACTGTTTAGATACAGTAGCAGTAAAATGAGAAAACCCTTCAGAAACAAGTATAAGAGGTTTTTGCCTATAAGATTTTCCTGCATAATGTGAATATAAAATGGCACCAAAATAATCATATATATGAGTTACAAATAGTTCATAGAAAACTAGCAATAGATTAAAATTAATTATTTGAAAACACAAATTGAGTTAGTGGAAGGAGAACAGATAGTTTCAACATACAATCCATAGCTAATAACTGATCACCTTCTATGTATACAGGATTTTATGAAATATTACTTAAGAATAACATTGGAGATTCTCTGTGGGAAACAAAAGCTTTGTGAGGGTCATAAATCAAGTATAAGAAATGGAACAAATAGAAACTTTGCTAAATTAACAAAATCACATCATTTCCTCCCTGATAGTTAATGTTATATACCAATAAGACTTTATCATAAGACAGAGAGACATATTGTAGTTGAAATCTCTGTGGAAATCTAGAATAAATAACTTTCAGAAGATTATATTTAATGCAGATCCAGTCCAAAACAGCCCAGAAAAAATCTTCGGTAGTGACTGTGGTTTATGGAATTCTCCTTTCTTTTCTCTGAAGGTTGGTATTTACCATCATCCTGATAAATGACAGTTCTTTATAGTCTATTCATTCCTTCTTGGCCCATATCTCCCACCTCAAGTATTTATTGCATAAAGGAATGTTTCTCAGACTATTCTGAGATAAATCTCCTCATTGATGGAGGGCTTCCCCACTGCCTATTATGTGCCTATCTAGACACAGCCAACAATTTATTACATTGAAAAAGGAGGCAATGAGGTAAAATACTGAATTGTTGTTATGACCATGTCTATATTTCTTAAAGAGTAAGAACCTATATAAAAGAAATTCATCTTGAAGCCACATGAACTACAATTCATTTGAAGTAAAATGAACTTGTTATAAAATATTGAAAAAAGAATCAAATTCCAAGAGACCGTCACTCTCTTTTATGACCAGAAGCTATTAAAATCCCCACCCAGTTACTTTCTGCCTCTTACCTACTGAAAAAAAATTGCTGCTTGCCTGATAGTGTAAGTTCCTTTGAACAGTGCCAGTATAGACTGGGAACAAAATAATAGTTTAAAAAAAAGCCTAACATCTCTCCTCTTTAGAGAAAGGCCTACTTAATAAAATATTTGAATGTTTATTAGCCGTGAAGTACACACTACGTCACAGTGTGTGCTTAGAATTAGTCAGAAAACTTCAGTTGCAGATTCTGATATCTCACTTATTATTTGGAACCAGTCATTTAATTTTTTCTATATCTTACTTTGTATTTCATTTTATTTTTAATTTTTGGACCATACCCAGCAGTATTCAGGGCTTACTCTGGCTCGTGCTTAAGGATCACTCCTTTTAATACTCAGGGGACCATATGTGATAACTGGAATCCAGTCCAGGTTGGCTGTGTGTGAGGCAAGTGCCCGGGACACTTCATGCCTGGTATGCCTCACTTAAGGGTGTACAGTAAGTAATCTACAACATGTTTTCCTTCAGCATCAATAGATGTCAGGTATTGCTACACATTGCCTTCACATTACTATAGCCACCATCCTGTGACGCAAGACTATCAGTTGGAAAGTCGTAGTTTCCACTACAACAAAATGCAACTTTGCAAATAGACTTTCAAATTCAATTGAACAAGGAATTAGTAATGGAATTATTCTCCAATTGCTGAAGCAAATAACCAGAACTTTGCTCCACAGATCAATGAACGTCTTCTTTCTTCCCATCTGTAGTACAGATATTAAGATATGATCCCTACACTGAAGCTCAAAATACAGCTTTCAATGATGTCAAAATCAAGTAAACAGATTTAAGAAGAAAGTATTATTTTGTGACTCCAAAGCAACAAAGAGAAATAATCTCACTGATTATATGAGGTCAATCTTGATTGGGAACGGAAGGCAATGAATGAAAGGTAAAGCAGAGTAAAATGTAATATCTGCTGATCTGAGCTACAAAATCCCTGACCTTTCTGATTTTCATAGGGATGAAACTGTAGGCTCTAGATGATTTGTTCTTTCCAGAAGATTAGAGTCCATTTTGACTAACTATTCCTATTATAAAATATTTAAGGCCAAACACAAATTCTGTGGAAGATCTTGGGTTTCTCAATTAATACTGATGTGTCTGGGGAAGAAGAAGTTTGTGAGGCCATAAAGACCATGGATATGTCCATTAACCTTATTAGGTCACTTTCATTAGTTTGAGAACAGAGATGAAGCATCAGTGTTTCCTGAAATACCAAGATTCTAGGATGGCATAGAAAGGACTTTGGATTTTATGACCCCAAGGCAGAAAAAAAATTATCAACCTGAAATATTACAAGGCTTCATTGATGTGCATTTTTCAAACTGTAAAATGAGAAAATTATAAATAGTTTGATAAACATTAATAAATAGATGTTGCAGTGACCTCAAATGCAGTATAAAATTTACAACATTTCCCTCACTCTGGAAACTTCCCTTCTGACTTCTTAAAAACATTCCTTAATGTCCCCCAGAAAACCAGTGATTTCACTTGCACTATAACTTTGCTGTTCATAGAATTTCCTATAAATGGAATCATTACAACAATATTAAATCCTGTATTTCATTAGTTCATGTAACATAATTTTATAAAAATCCATATAAAATGATGAGTATTAATAGTTTGATGTTTTTATTACTATATAAAATTCTATAATACAGCATTGGCAGAAATTATTTATCCATTTGCCAGTTGAAAGAGAGTTGGACTTTTCCCAAGAATGTTTTGTTGGGAACATGCATAATGTTTTCATAGATAATCTTGTAAAATTTTGTGGGGTAGATATATGAACACTTGCTCTCACTTTTCATGAGTAGACACCAAAGAATAATTATTGGGCCCTTGGGTAGATGGACACTTAATTTAGTAAACTTTTGCCAATTGGGGGGTCAGAGAGATTGGACAGTGGGTAAGGAGATTACTGCACACACAGTATACTTGGGTTCAATCCCTGGAACTACTTATGTCCCCCTGACCCCCACCAGAAATGATCCTGGAGCATAGATCCAGGAGTGAGCATTCAACAGAGTTGGATGTAGTCAAACTCATTTTAAAAATTATATGCCAAGTTGTCTTGCAAAGCAACCATAGTGTTTTTCATTTTCAACAGCAATGTGCCAAAGGCTCACCACTTGTTCCCAATCCTTAACAATACTTGCCATTTTCAACGTCTTGGGTTGTTTTTCTTTTTCTAAGTCAACCTGGCAATGCTCAGGGGTTACTCCTGGTTCTGCATTCAGGATTTACTCCAGGCTGTGATCAGGGGACATATGGGATGCTGGGGAATCGAACCCAAGTTGTCAGCATGCAAGGCGAACGCCATACCTGCTGTGCTATCACCCGGGCCCCCCCATTTTCAATGCTCTTAACAGCAATTTTTTAATAGTGGATGCCTAATGATATCTCATCATGATATTAATTTATATTTCTCTAATAACTAATAAAGCTTAATATCTCTCTGTCTTTGTGTTACTTGCCATTTTTATTCTTTTTGTGTACACAATCTGTTAATTTAAAACTTTTGCAAAATTATATATCTTGAGTCATAAAATTTCTTTATATATTCTTGATACAACTTCTGTTCAAATGTTTATAAATATTTCTCAAAATTTGTGTCTTGCTCTTTGTTGTTTTAGCAGTGGTGCATTTTTAAAAGAAAGACTTTCTATGATAAAATTTTGATCTGGATGAATTCCACCTTTACTACTTTGTTCTAAATTTTATGGTTTGTATGTTCTAAATGTCCTAACTCAAAGTAACATAGACTTTATTTTGCCTTATTAAGATTTTTATGGTTTTAACTGAAGTTTAATATATGATTATTCTTAACACTTTTTCTATAAGGTGTGATAAAAGGTTTAAGGTATTTTTTCACATAGATATGTTATTTCAGAATTACTTTTTAAAATTCCTTTCCACGTTAAATTACCTCTGCCTATCACTTTCCCCAACCTCAGCTCTACTACAGAGCAGTTGTAATTAAGACAGTGTGGTATTGGTATAGAGACAGACCTGTAGACCTATGGAATGGAACTGAATATCCTGAAACACACTCTCAAATATACAACCACTTAATCTTCGATAAAGGAGCGAAAAATATTAAGAGGAGCAAAAAAGCCTCTTCAACAAATGGTGCTGGGAAAACTGGGCAGCTACGTGTAAAAAAATGAACTTAGATCTCCTTCTAATGCCATGCACAAAAGTCAGATCAAATGGATTATAGATCTCAATATCAGACATGAATCTATAAGGTACATTGAAGAAAACATAGGAGAAACATTCTACAACATTGAAACTAAAAAGTATCTTTAAAGACGACACAGCACTGACCAAGCAAATGGAAGAAAAGATAAACAAATGGGATTATATAAAATTGAAAAGCTTCTGAACCTCAAAAGAAACGGTGACCAAGATACAAAGACAATCCACAGAGTGAGAAAGGATATTCACCCAATACCCATCTGACAAGGGGTTAATATTCAGGATATATCAGGCACTGGTAGCCCTTCACAAGAAAAAAAACAGCCAACCCCATCAAGAAATGGGGGAGAAGAAATGAACAGAAGCTTCCAAAAAAGAAGAAATTCCAATGGCCAAAAGGCATATGAAAAATGCTCTTCATCTTTAATCATCAGGGAGATGCAAATCAAAACAACAATGAGGTACCATCTCACACCACAGAGACTGGCACACATCCAAAACAGCAAGAACAACCGGTGCTGGCGTGGATGTGGGGAAAAAAGGGACTCTCATCCACTGTTGGTGGGAGTGCCTACTGGTCCAGTCCCTTTGGAAAACAATATGGGCATTCCTCTGAAAACTAGATATTGAGCTCCCATTTAATCAAGCAATAGCACTCCTGGGAATATACCCGAGAGACCGAAAAACACATAGCAGAAACACTATCTGTACTTCTTTATTCATCTCTGCGCTATTCACTATAGCTAGAATCTGGAAACAACCTAAATGCCCAAGAACAGAGGACTGGCTAAAGAAACTGTGGTTCATCTACACTATGGAATACTATGCGGCTGTCAGAAAAGATGAAATTATGAAATTTACCTGCAAATGGATGGACATGGAGACTATCATGCTGAGTGAAATTAGTCAGAAGGAAAAGGACAGATATAGAATGACTATATTCATTAATAGGATATAAATAGATACCAGTGTTTTACTAAGTGTGGGAAATGGTAATGGCAGATTAAAACTCACCATCGAATATACACAAAGAGACTTAAGTGATAAACTCTAAATATCTACAGGGCTAGCCACAATGTGTAAAAGAAGAGGGAGAAAGATGCAGAGAAAGAGACAGAGAGAGAAAGAGAGGAAACTGGGGTACCTGCTATTGAGGCAGCCTAGGGGTGGGTGGGAGGGGGTGGGGTACATTGGTGGTGGAAATGGGGCACTGGTGGAGGGATGGGTGCTGGTATACTGTATTACCAAGAACCAATTATGAACACCTTTGTAATTGTATGTCTCACGGTGGTATAATTAAAAAATTAAAAAATAATAAATTACCTCTGCCCTATAAAATGTTTGACTTTTTTTTGATGCTTCGCGCTGATAGCTTTGAAGCTACATTTCACTAATCCTATTTTTCCCCACACTTTGAAAGGTGCCAGTAGGAACAGCCTGTCTTGCAAAAACTAATCAGCAAGAAGACTATTTTATCCAGTGCCACTTGAAGCCACTATAAGGCCCCAATCCACTCTTCTCTGAAGCCACCCTGAATCTCTTTATGCCTGATCTTATATCCAAACTCCTTGCATGACTGATAAACATTCTTTTCCAAGTAGTCTTAGTGCGTGGAAAGTCAACATCTCACAAAATAATTGGGGATGTGGTCTATTAACCTATAGTTTTGTGATCACAAAACTCTTAATAAGTTATGAGTAGATCATATGAGTAAATGTCTAACATTTAATTATCAATTGTATTTCATAGGTATAGCATATGATACATATGTATATATACTTATATCATATATCTATCTACATCTTATATGGATCATATATATTTATATCTTTCTTTCAATCATAAAATCTTGTTTATTGGATCTTTATAATTAGTTTTAAATGAGATAATTGTTAGTCTCTTTGACTGTTTTGTGCATTGTGATATCAAGCTCTTTTGTTTTCAATTGAAGCTTCATATAAATTTTAAGATCAGCTTAACAAGTTGCAAAATTTTTCCAGAATATGGATATGCATTGTATTAAAACAAAACATTTTGGATCAGATGGAAGTTATAATGGATATGGCACTTGCGTTGCATGCAGCCAACCCAAGTACAATCCCCTGCATCCCATATGGTACCCAGAGCACCACAAGTAGTAATTATTGAGTACAGAGCCAGAAATAATCCCTGAGAACCACTGGGCATGGCCCAAATTTCAAAATTAAATAAATAAAACTAGACAATTTTGACAATTTGATGTCTGTGAGAGACTCACAGACATGGGGGCAGAGCTGCTACTTGCTCTCCCTGTGCCCAGCTGCTCACGAGGTGCCCAGGAGGGATGGCAGGTTCTAGCCCTGGCCCGCCACCCCAGCAGAGCCTTGCAACAAGCCAGACAACCCCCCACTCCATGAGGGGCCTCCATTTTTCATATCCGGACTTCTTTCTCATCAGAACTCCACCCAGCAGACCAGCCTATCACAGCCCGGTTCATCGAGTTCCACCTTGGAGCAGTCTTTTTCAAATCCGGCTCAGGATGCTGGGCCAGAGACTCACAGACATGGAGCAGAGCTGCTACTTGCTCTCCCTGTGCCCAGCTGCTCACAAGGCGCCCAGGATGGATGGCGGGTTCTAGTCCTGGCCCACCACCCCAGCAGAGCCTTGCAACAAGCCAGACGACCCCCCCACTTCATTTTCCACATCCGGATTTCTCTCTCGTCAGAACTCCACCCAGCAGACCAGCCTATCACAGCCCGGCTCACGCGGCCACTTGCGGCCGCCGCAGTTCATCAATAAATGCTGGACTTAAAGATGACTACAAAAGTATGCTACCTGCACAGCAGAGCCTGGCAAGCTACCCGTGTTGTATTTGATATGCCAAATACCAGTAACAATTATAGACCTCATTCCGGAATGGATTGAGGCTCTTTATGTTCCTGGAACAACCAGATGCCCTTGGGCTCTTCTAGCATGAGACAGGACATATGGAGATGTTACTGGGGCCCGCTCGAGTAAATCGATGATGAACGGGAAGACAGTGATACAGTGATTTTGATGGAATTTCTATATAAATATTTAGTATTTTCAAAATTATGTACTACTGTTTAATTCTCCATTTATTTGTATTTAATTAATTAATTGATTGATTAATTTAATGTCTTTGTCTCAAAACTAAATTAGTCTTGTTAGTGATTTTATTATTAGTGTTTGTTTCATTTTTAAAATCTTATTTGCTAATGTCTAAAATACTATTACATACTAATCTCTATGTATGAGTAGACATGAAAAAAGAATGATTGCCCTCTTAACACCATGATTTATCAGTTATATTTCAATTATATGTTCCATTTTATTGGTTAGAGTTTATATAAATTTGACTGTGTCATCTTATAAAGGGAATATTTAGCTTTCTATATAATATTTGTCATTTTTCTTATATCATCATATTGGTAAAGTCCTTCATGTAAATTTTAAATTATATGGTTGTTAAATGTAAACACTTTGACCTGTTCTTTATATTTTCTAAAATGTAAATGATAGCCTTTCATTCTGAGACATGTTATTTTTTGCTTTCTTGTCTGCAAACTTTACTATAAAATCTTAAGTCACCTCAACACTTTACTCTGGACCTGGACAGACTTACCCTGAAAAATAGGCTTTAAACAACACAACCAAGAAGCATTTGGAAAAGCTGCTAACACATTTTTTGCTTTCTTGCCTTTTCATGTTTCCTACAAATCATATCTTAGCCAGCCTTTTATATATGTAAAGACTTGTAAAGAAGAACCAGGTTGATTCAAGTGTCCTATCCTTGAACATTGCAAATTTTCCATTACAAATTGACCTCATCATCTACTGCTACCTGGATATATGAACCAGCCCAGTCAAAAATAGCCTAACCATCTAGTCAAACTGCTGCTTCCATCTGGTTAATTAACAGTCCCATCTAAGATGACCTGACCTAGATGAGGAAAACAGATCTTTCAAACCCATATATTACTCAGTGCTACTGAAATTTTATGAGTTTGTTATGCAGCATCATTGTGGCAACAGAGAATTGACTCAGTAGGTTGGAAGCCAGCCTGCATGAATTCCATTGTATTCAATCCAAGAATACTAGTTATCCGAATCCCTCCATTCTGTTCACACATTCAAATAAAAGGGTATGAGCTATTAACATCTCAGTTTAGTTTAATTTTTCATATTCAGATATTTCCTGCAATATTTACAGTGTCCTTGAAAACAGCATTAATATTTATATTTGAATGGGTAGAAGTGCATGATTGGTGAGGAACAGGTTTTAGAGTATCAAATAAATTGAGCATATTGTTAGATGCCAAGAGTGCCTGTCACCTGCCACAATCCTTTCTCCAGTTCCAAAAGCAGTCTCCCTTGCTTGTGCTTCAGCATAAGAGGAGTCTTGGCAAAGGAAATGCAACATTCCTCTTGTGATTCCAATTTCACAGCTGAGCAGTTGAATAAGAACAAGAATAGGCATAGAGTAGCCTCAGAAATGCAGGACAAGCATGGCAGATTGGGCAGCCTCGTCATCTGCTCTCCTCCCTTCTCTTTCCCCTGACCCTTTTACTTTATACATTAAAAGAATAATTGAGAGTAGACTTCAAGTCTTTATGAGGTATCAGATACAGCCTCTAACTTCCCCAAAGAACTAGATTACTAGATTCCAATCAGGCAGAAGCATGTGATTAGTGCCTCTCTGTACATCTTTTATTGCATTTATGCCCTAAGGTTTGTTTAGAGAATAAAGTGAAACTTCTCTGGCAACTGGAAGCGACAAGGAAGAGAGGACAGTGAAAGTGACATTTGTCAGCTAGATGCAATTAAGCAGAGATGTGTGGTCTTTCAGTGCTCTAAATGGTTCTGTTAACATGTTGATGAGCAGTGAAATGTCTGATTAAATTTTAAGCAGGGATAAATGGGCCAGCCCCACCATAGGGTCAGCCTAATGGAGTAGTGGACTGAGCAAATTAAATGAACAATATGTCAGTGCTAGTGAAGAGGAAAGCGTGCACTAATATTCCTTCTTCTAGAGCTTAAACTAGTTTTGGGATGATCTCAATGAATTTATCTTTAAGTACTCCGGAGTTTAAAAGTCATTGTGGTTGAAATGCATCAATTTAGCTATTAGAGGACTGGAGTTTCACTTCTAGTTCTGACACTATCTAAATAACTTAAGGTGAAACACGTCACTTCTTTGAGCATTGATTACTTGTATATGAAATAGGGATTAATACAAAGATAGTCTTAGAACTTCAGATATAATTTAAATTTCTTGAATGATTGCAGAACCAAATTTTATTTCTATGCCCAAGTTAAGAATAGTAGTATTGATTCACAGAAGGTGTGCTTAAAGACTTAAGCATCGGAAATGCAAAGTAGAGGGTTCAAGTAGAGGTTAAGTTATGGATATAACTTGTCTCATCATTAAAACACAACAGAATTTCTCTCATTTGTTTTTACTTTGGAGTTTCATGCGTATATATTAAAATAGGTGAAATGTTTTTATTTCATAAAAATGAAAATCACTAGATTGATTTTCCCCTGACTTTCTATTCATATATTTCAGGGGGACATGAAAATTTGAAGAGGATGTAAAAATCAGACTAGAAGAAGTGAATCATTGTTGTAGGCAGGCAGACAGGGGGGGCACCACATGGCAATAAATTCCTGAAGAAGAGATCCAGAGCCACACCTGACTGAAAGCCCGAAACCAAACTTGATAAGACCACTATCAACAATAGACCCTGGGGAAGGGAAGGCCAAAAGGAATGTGTAAATCTCCTGAGGGAGATGAATCAACCTTCCTGCCCAGGACCCAGCTCAAGGAAGACCCCAGGACATTCCAGTCAAAGAAGACCACTCCCAAAGTCTACTCCCTTGGCAACGGGGCCCTAGCAATCGAGGTTGAAGCCCCATATGGGAGTAACTTGGGGAGAAATCTATAAAAGCTGTCCTGACCAAAGGACAGCGCCGCACTTGCTGCCTGGGCACACATGTCGCCTTCCCGCACATGCTGCAAGGACACTCATGCTGCCTGAGCCCATGTGGCCAAGCACATGTGGTGCCTAAGCACGTGTGTTGCCCGCATCTCCCCTCTTGAGATGTGTACTCTCTCTTTTACTCGCGCTCTCCACCTTTGGAGCAGCCCGCATTCTCCCTTGAGCGTGTTACTCTTTCCTTTCTTTCTCTCCCCCCCCCTCACCTAAAACCTCCTCAATAAAATCTATTTTACTTCACTGCTCGTCGACTCCTGAAAATTCTTTTTCTGCGAGAAAGACAAGAACCTTAAAGCAGACCTGGGTAAGGCCTAGGACTGACTTTCCTTTCCTGCAAAGAGCAATTCCTCGCTCCAGCCTGAGTCCGTGGCTCCCTGAGAAACCTCGGGTGGTGGGGATTAACTCCCGTGCCTAGAGATCAAGTGGACATCAGGTGTGGCTTGACGGCCACCTCGTGGGGCTGGTGGGGCTCAGGCCCACGCTGTGCAGGGGCTCATCGCAGACTTTATCAGTCCTTAGCCTGCCCAGCGGGTCCCGGGTGGCAAAGGCGGCTGGGGAGAAAGCGACCATCTCTCTCTCCTTCCTGCCTCACATAAGTCACCCGTGGGGTCCACCTGCAACATCATGATTTGTGTTTAGGTAGACTCTTTGAGGAAAATTCATTTGGTTTAATCATTGAGTCGGGTGGGGAATCCTGAGTAACTCACAGCTTCTGAGAGGAGACTTCAGATTGCATGAAGGGTCGTAAGACTCATTGCTGCTTAGTGAAAAATCCGAAGATACTTGTTTCAACTCTTACTGGTGAGAAATATGCTCACCTGTCCTATGGGTAAGGAAATAAATTAGAAAAATCTAGAATTCAAAAAAGACCCTGAAAATTATATTTTGTATTTGTTGATTCCCTGCTATTTTACTATAGAAAAATATTTATTTCATTTCTTCTTAATTCTTAATTCTCTTCTAGTTTCACCTTAATTCTCTTCTTTTCACCTTCTTCTACCCTCCCTTTTACATGTGTGATCTTCTAGTTTCACCTTAATTCTCTTCTTTTCAACCTTCTTCTACCCTCCCTTTTACATGTGTGATCTTGTATCAATGTTCAGGAGAAAGCAGACATTATTAACCATTAATTCTCACAGGTCCCACTGCTAGAGCTCTAAGTGTGCCAGCATAACCACCTTTTCTCTTGTTTCAAAATAGTCATGAATTGTCCTTTCAAAATCTATGGATGCCCTCCTACTTTGACTCCTCAGTAAACTCAATTCTTAAATTATTCTCTCCTTTTTATCTCTAACCTCAAGATATTTACAAGATAATTACAATCAGCAATTAAATCTGTCATTTTGCTTATTTATAATACAGCCCAGATCACTACATAATACACAGTACAACTACACCTCAATATTGTATCCTACAATGAAATATCTAGTTAATTTTTCAAAAAAGTTGATTTACAAAAAATATAAAGATGACCCACTACTTTAATATAATTCACAGAGAATATGATTGATAAAAACATCCATGACTATATAGGCTGATAAACAACAGACATTAGGTTAATGATGAAAAATAAGTGCATTTACTGGTTTCTTACATTATTGCATTTTCTTTATTTTTTAAAGTCAGGCATTGCTTTGGGAAAGAATTCTATTGTTAAGTAAGAAATCCAAGAGAATGAGCTAGACCACTGTTTGTATCAATTCTCAAAGCTGACATTTTTAGAGTACATAAACATACATTAGTTTTGAAGGGCAGAATTGGTCAAGAAAGAAATTGAATTTTCAATCCTAGGAACTAACTCAACAGAAAATAAACTTTGTGTTTTGACAGTGGAGTCTTACCAGAAACTATGGGTTAGACAGATAGGGGGATATGATGAGAGCAAGATTTTATCTTTTTACTGAAAGGAAGTGAAATATAAAAATCTACCTAGCATACAAGAAGAAAACAAACAACCCATCAAAAAATGGGGAGAAGAAATGAACAGAAACTTTGACAAGGAAGAAATTCGAATGGCCAAAAAACGTATGAAAAAAAATGCTCATCATCACTAATCATCAGAGAGATGCAAATCAAAACAACAATGAGATATCATTTTACACCACAGAGACTGGCACAAGGCCAAAAGAGCAAGAACAAGTGCTGGCGTGGATGTGGGGAAAAGGGGACACTCATCCATTGTTGGTGGGAATGCCGGCTGGTACAGCCTTTCTGGAAAACAATATGGACATCCCTCCAAAGACTAGAGATTGAACTCCCATTTGACCCAGCCATACCACTCTTGGGAATATACTCTGGGAAGCCAAAAATACACAGCAGAAACACCATCTCTACTTTTATGTTCATAGCAGCATTATTCACAATAGCCAGAATCTGGAAATAACCAGAGTGCCTGAGAATCGATGACTGGATAAAGAAGCTTTGGTACAGCTACACAATGGAATACTATGCAGCTGTTAGGAAAAATGAAGTTATAAAACTTTCCTATAAATAGATGGACATGGAGAAGATCATGTTGAGTGAAATTAGCCAGAAGGAGAGAAACAGATACAGAATGACTGCATTTATTTGCATGGCATATATTTATATGTACATATTGTGATGCCAATATCCAAGGTCAAGTGAAACATGTATCAGGAGGTTTTGTCAAAGGTGTAAATTATCACAAACGTGTGGGAGTCAGAGGCTAGGTAAGACAGAACATGGAACAGTGTGCTAACAATTGCCGAAAGTAATAATACCTACCTAGATCTGAGCATCAAATACAGGCAAAAAGATACACATGACAACCCTTTAATATATGTTCTGTAATCCACAGTCTGGAAGGGAAGGAAAAGAGAAAGAGAGAGAAAGGGAAAGAAATAAAGAACCTGCCATGGAGGAGGGCTGGGGGAGTGAGGAGAGAACCGGGACGTTGGTGGTGGGAGATGGGCACTGGTGGCTGGAACACTGTATGACTGAAACCCAAATATGAACATCTTTGTAATTGTATATCTCATGATGGTATAATAAAATACTTAAAATAAATCATAGAACCTCAATAAAGATTTAAAAGAAAAAGTCTACCTAGCAGTTCTGGAGAGTGAAAGAGGTTAAAAGAAAAGGAATAGGAGAACAAATTATATATAAATGTTCTAGCTCCCCATACAGAGTCAAAACCATGATGAGAAACATTATTTTAAAAAGCATCAATTTGGGGTTAATAAGCAATTAGAGCTATTTCCCAATGTTGGCGAAATATCCAGTTTCCTATGAAATTTTATGTTAGTGAGATGTCATCTAGCCAATTAGTGGTTGACAATTCCTTTTTTATTTTTATTTTTTTTTTTTTTTTTGCTTTTTTGGACCACAGCCGGCAATGATCAGGGGTTTCTCCTGGCTCTGCACTCAGGAATTACTCCTGGCGGTGCTCGGTGGACCATATGGGATGCCGGGATCGAATCCAGGCCGGCATAGGCCGGCTGCGTGCAAGGCAAACGCCCTACCCCCTGGACTATCGCTCCGCCCCTGACAATTATTTTAGGAGGAAAAAAAATAAAAAGATAACACAATGAAAATTTTCTGGTCAACCATGGATGATATCTAAAAGTTGCTATGCATACTCAATAGAGGGAGTCAAGTAGCCGCATCAATAGACTAAATATATAATACCTTAATATAATATACACCAGGGGTAATAGAACTAAATATAACATTACCTTTAAAAATCAGAAATGAGCCATGCAGAAGAAGCCTGGCCCTGGATGGATGTAAAGTATTGCCAGGTCTAGACACGGGCTGTTTGAAGTAGAGATTGGGCAGGAACTTAAGGGTTAGAAGAGATTATAGGTCCTAAAACACCAAAATTTTAAAAAGGACTTTGTTTAATTACCAGTGTTTCAACAACAAATACCATTAGGTTGGCCAATAAGCAACTAAGTTAGAAGATAGTCCAGAATTCTCAAAGATCTCCATGAGAACAAAATAAGTTGCACATATGTCTTCAAACCCTTTTCCAAATTTAGTCATCTGGATACTACAGCAGGAGAGGAAGGGGGAGCATCAGGTGACTAGTGAGTTTAGCTGTCGGTTTAAATCTCATCCATTGAGAAAGTATCCAATCAAAATAGACAATGGCATGGTTAGGGCTGGGAGATGGCACCAGATAAAAGAAAGTCCTCAGCCATATTCTCTTTCTCTTTGCACACTCACCTAAGCCAAAAGCTGTCTGCAGAATCAGAGAGGGCTGGTACACCCATAAAGAAGGTAGATTGAGATAAAGTTCATTGGCTCAGATTGAGGCAGAATCAGTCTGGCGTCTTTCCTGAGGTTGCAGATTGCTTGCCTGGTGGCATACATTTGCTTGCCCCATCATTCTCTATGTCCTAAACTGTTTTGCTCAGGACACTCTATCCACCTCCAGTGGGGTTTGTTTGGGGGACAATTTCCCACAAGAAACGTCATAAATGGTACTACTTCTTTCTGTCTTTACTACCACCTCAATGAGCCACTTCATCATTGTCTCTAAGCCAGGGTTTCTGTCCCCAATAATGAACTGTGTTCTTATTGATATCTCGATATATGTGATGAGATTTTAAAATATATTCATTGCTTCCTTCTCTTCAATGAGGTTATCTTTTTAACCAAGAATTAAAAGATTAATGTATGACTAAGATAAATATATGTATATATAAATAATATATATAATATTATATAGATATAATGTATATATAAATATATGTATATATAAATAATATATATAATAATATATAGATAAATATATGTATATATAAATAATATATATAAATTTATATAGAGAGAATAAAAGATTAACATGTATGACTAAGAGAAATACATATGGGAAATATATACTATTTATATATAAATATGTTCATACCTAAACATTTTATTTATTACATATAATTTATAAATAAATGCATTTATGATTTTATGGATCTATTTAAATAAATTTTACAAAATATTAATAAATTTATTTATTTATGTATGTAGGAGATAATAAATATATATTATATCCTAATAGTATATATTTCTCTTACTTATGTATGTTAATATTTTAATTCTTGATTAAATCTATCACTGTATCACTGTCTTTCCGTTCATCATCGATTTGCTCGAGCGGGCACCAGTAACATCTCCATATATCCTGTCTCATGCAAGACCCCCACTCCATGATTTAATCTATTAAATTATTTATGTATTTCTATTACTCATACATTTCAATCTTTTAATTATACATATATGTCTAAAAACAGTGGTAGAAAAGTGAGAACGTCAGAAAAAGCCAATTCTTCAGTGAAAACTGATAAGGATGCTGATGAGAAACAAATCAGTTCAGCAATTTGCGCTATTAATACCCCTACCAAAGGATATGAAGAGCATGTAGTTAGTGGCTGTGACAAGCTGGCAAATATTTAGGAATTGTATCTCTGGTAAAAGCAAATATTTAAAAAACAATAACACTAATTTTTGGTGTGTCTTCTATTTTCATGGTGCTAAATCCTACCATCCACAACAATTTACTATTATTACATCATTGGGTAAAGAAGTGAAGAAAAGTGTACACAGTCTATGAGTACAGATAACTGCATTGCTAAATGTGTTCTGGAGCACAAAATGTATGAATCATGCACCTTTTCTCAGGAAACTACTCAGATATGAGGTAATAAGAAGTGAAGTGGTAATCCCCCAAATAGTGGATCTATGCCTGTTTAGAAGTGATGATGGGTTCCAGAAAAAGAACCATTCAATGTATCATTAATATTAATTCTAGATTAAAGAAGGTAGTCAAGGAACCCCAGGACGCAGTGTTGGAAGAACAAAAGAACCAATCCGTCTCTCTGTGTTGAAACATAAGTGAAAAACTTGGCAAAAATTAAACTTTGAAAAAATTAATTTCTGGTAGATTGAAAATTAAGATGTGGAAATGGCAGCCCCCATGGATTTGGGGGGATCGTCTGGCTTGTTGTGAGGCTATGCTGGGGTGGCAGGCCAGGGCTAGAACCCGCCATGCCTCCCGGGCGCCTCTTGAGGGACTGGGCACAGGGAGAGCAAGTAGCAGCTCTGCCCCATGTCTGAGAGTCTCTGGTTCAGCATTCCCATGACCTAATATAATGGTTTGAGGCTCTTTATGTTCGTGGAGCAAGCAGATGCCTTTGGGTTCTGCTAGCATGAGACAGGACATATGGAGATATTACTGGTGCACGCTCGAGCAAATAGATGATCAACAGGAAGATAGTGATAGTGATAATGATAGTGAGTGAAAATTAAGAAAATAAAGAAGGAACTTCATAACTCAAACTAATATTAATATATATGTGCAAAAAATCAATGCAATGAGTAAAAAATATTTACTTAGTACTACTTAGTAAAACTAATAGCGTAGACAACAATTATTTCTAGCACATGTGATCTAGATATATTAGGTTTAAATTTGAGAGCAGTGCTGTAATTATCATACTTTACAGTTGGAATGCTAACTAAAACCTCTAAAACAGAAAAATGATAAACATTATTTAGAATAAGTCAAGTGCAACAAAAGTGAACAATTGAAGTAATTGAAGAATCGTCTCCCCAAAGAAAAAGGCAAAAGAAGTAGGAGGCAACATTTTTTCCTTTACCAAAGCTTTCCACACAATCAGTGCTGCAATTAAGGCAGCACTGGACAACCAGAATTTAACTTAATACCTTGAATTGTAATAATTATGTGACCTGAGTGAGTTTTTTAATTACTCTTGGCCTGAAATTTTTTATCTTTATAACAATAACATACAATAAAAATAATAATAATAAAAATATAAAGCACCTATTCCACAAAGGTAGTTGTATAAAATGAGGTAACATGTGAAATATCAGAATTATAATAAATACTTAATAATTATAGCTGTTACCATTTATATCCTTTTTCATGTAACTAAGACAATCTGAAAAGTATAAAAGCACAAATTAAACTAATAATAAATGCAATGGCCTGGAATGATGGTCAGACAGACCAAAGTTTACATATAAACATATGAATCTATTTATATATTTATAGTATCTAATTTGTATTTTTTTAAATTTTTTAATTTTTACAATTACAAAAATATACAATTTAAAAGTTCATATTTGGGTTTTGGTCATACAGTGTTCCAGCACCCGTCCCTCCACCAGTGCCCATCTCCCACCACCAACATCCCCGGTTCCCTCCCCCTTCCCCAGCCCACCTCCATGGCAGGTTCTTTATTTCTTTCCATTTCTCTCTCTTTTCTCTATTCCTTCCTCTCCAGGCTATGGATTACAGAACACACATTAAAGGGTTGTCATGTGTATCCTTTTGCCTCCATTTAATGCTCAGTTCTAGGTTGGCATTAGTACCCTTGACAATTGTTAGCACACTGTTCCATTTTCTGTCTTACCTAACCTCTGACTCCCACACGTTTGTGATAATTTCCACCTTTGACAAGACCTCCTGATATATGTTTCACTTGACCTTGGATATTGGTATCATAATATGTACACATATATTTATGTTATGCAAATAAATGCAGTCATTCTGTATCTGTCTCTCTCCTTCTGGCTTTCACTCAACATAATCTTCTCCATGTCCATCCATTTATAGGCAAATTTCATAAATTAATTTGTCCTGACAACTGCATAATATTCCATTGTGTAGCTGTACCAAAGCTTCTTTATCCAGTCATCGATTTTCGGGCAATCTGGTTGCTTCCAGATTCTGGCTATTGTGAATAATGCAACTATGAACATAAAAGTGGGGATGGTGTTTCCGCTGCGTATTTTTGGCTTCCCAGAGTAGATTCCCAGGAGTGGTATGGCTGGGTCAAATGGGAGTTCAATTACTAGTCTTTGGAGGAATGTCCATATTTTTTTCCAGAAAGGCTGTACCACCTGACATTCCCACCAATAATGGATGAGTGTCCCCTTTTCCCCACATCCACGCCAGCACTTGTTGTTCTTGCTCTTTTGAATATGTGCCAGTCTCTGTGGTGTAAAATGATATCTCATTGTTGTTTTGATTTGCATCTCTCTGATGATTAGTGATGATGAGCATTTATTCATATTTTTTTTGGCCATTCGAATTTCTTCCTTGTTGAAGTTTCTGTTCATTTCTTCTCCCCATTTTGGATGGGGTTGTTTGCTTTCTTCTTGTAAAGTTCTACCAGTGCCTGATATATCCTGGATATGAACCCCTTATCAGATGGGTATTGGGTGAATATTCTTTCCCATTCTGTGGAATTCTTTGGTATCTTAGTCACTGTTTCTTTTGCAGAAGCTTTTTAGTTTCATGTAGTCCCATATGTTTATCTTTTCTTCTAGTTGCTTTGTTAGTGATGTTTCACCTTTGAAGATGCCTTTAGGTTCAATGTCGTGGAGGGTTTTGCCTATATTTTCTTCAATGTACTTTATGGATTCAAGTCTGATATTGAGATCTTTAATCCATTTTGATCTGATTTTTGTGCATGGTGTTAGACACAGGTCCAAATTCATTATTTTATATGTCGCTGCCCAGTTATCCCAACACCACTTGTTGAAGAGGCTTTCCTTACTCTATTTTGGACTCTTTGCACCTTTATCAAAGATTAAACAATCATGTGTTTGAGGTTGGGTGTCAGGATACTCAATTCTATTCCATAGGTCCACAGATCTGTTTTTATTCCAATACCATGCTGTTTTAATTACTACTGCCTTGTAGTAAAGTTTGAAGTTGGAAAAGATGATGACTCCCATCTTCTTTTTCCCAAGGATTGCTTTAGCTATCCTTGGGGGTTTATTGTTCCATACAAATTTCAGGAGCGTTTGGTCAATTTCTTTGAAGAATATCATGGGTATCCTTATAGGGACTGCATTGAATCTGTACAGAGCTCTAGGGATTATTACCATTTTGACAACGTTGATTGTCACCATCCATGAGGAGGGAATATATTTCCATTTCCTTGTGTCCTATTTTATCTCTTGGAGCAGTGTCTTGTAGTTTTATTTGTACAGGTCCTTTACATACTTGGGTAAGTTTATTCCTAGGTATTTGATTTTCTGTGACACAATTGTGAATGGAATTGTTTCCTCAATATCCCTTTCTTCTCTTTTGTTATTTTTATACAGGAAATCCACTGACTTTTTGGGTGTTGATTTTGTATCCTGCCACTCTACTATATGCGTCTATTGTTTCTAGGAGTTTTTGGTAGAGAGTTTAGGGTTCTCTATGTATAATATCATGTCATCTGCAAATAATGATAGCACGACTTCTTCCTTGCCTATTTGGATGCCCTTGATGTCCTTTTCTTCTCTGATTGCTATGGCAAGTACTTCCAGTACTATATTAAATAAAAGAGGTGAGAGTGGGCAACCTTGTCTTGTCCCTGATAGCAGGGGGAAGGCTTTCACCTTTTCCCCATTTAGAATGATGCATTTTGTGGGCTTTTGGTAGATGGCTGTAACTATCTTGAGGAAAGTCCCTTCAACTCCCATTTTCAGGAGGGTTTTAATCATGAACGGGTGCTGGATCTTGTCAAATGCTTTCTCTGTGTCTATGGATAGGATCATATGGTTTTTATTTTTTATTTTATTGATAGATATGTTATGTTGGTTGACTTGCGAATGTTGAACTATCCTTGCATTCCCGGGATGAATCCTACTTGGTAATAATGTATAATCTTCTTGATGAGTCTTTGGATTCTGTTTGCTAGTATTTTGTTGAAGATCTTAGCATGTGTGTTCATCAGGGATATTGCTCTGTAGTTTTCTTTCTTTGTGTTGTCTCTCCCTGTTTTGGGTATCAGGGTGATATGTGCCTCGTTGAAGCTGTTTGAGAGTGTTTCTGTTTCTTCTATTTTCTGGAAGAGCTTGAAATGGACTGGCAGTATGTCCTCCTTAAAGGTTTTGTAGAGTTCACTAGTGAACCCGTCTGGACCTGGGCTTTTGTGTTTGGGCAGACTTTTAATTACTGTTTCAATTTCCTCAATGGTGATAGGCTTATTCAGGTTTTGCAGGTCTTCTTGTTTCAGCCGTCGGAGGTTATAGGACTTCAGGAATTTATTCATTTCTCATGTTTCATGGCATACAGGCTCTCAAAGTAATCTCTGATGATCTTTTGGATTTCTGTGGTTTCTGTTGTGATGTCACCCTTTTTATTTCTGATTCTGTTTATTTGGGTTCTCTCTTTCCCTGTCCTTACCAGTCTTGCCAATGGTTTGTCAATCTTGTTTATTTTTTCAAAAAAAACAGCACTTGGTTTCATTAATCTTTTGGATTGTTTTTTTTTTTTTTTGTTTCTAACTCATTGGTTTCCTCTCTAAGTTTTATTATTTCCTTTTTCTGCCTGGGTTGGGCTCCTTTTGTTGGTCTTTTTCTAATGTCTTCAGCTGTGTAGTCAGGTTATTTATGTGGGCCCATTCAAGTCTCCTGATGAATACTTGCAGAGCTATAAACTTCCCTCTTAACACGGCTTTTGCCGTGTCCCACAAGTTCTTATAGTGGTGTCTTCATTTTCATTTGTTTCCAGAAATCTTTGGATTTCCTGTTTGATTTTTTCTATGACCCATTTGTTGTTCAGCAGTGAGCTGTTCAGTTTTCAGGTGTTTGGTTTTACTCCCTGTTTCTGTGTATGGTTAACTTCCATTTTCAGTACATATTGGTCTGAAAAGATAGCTACACAATTTCTATCTTTTTTTATTTTATTGAGTTATGCTTTGTGGCTCAGCATGTGGTCTATCTTGGAGAATGTTCCATGTGCACTAGAGAAAAATGTGTATTCAGCTTTTTTGGCATGGAAAGCCCTGTATATATCCACTAGCTCTCTTACTTCCATTTCTTCCTTCAGGGCCAATATTTCCTTGGTGAGTTTCATTCTTGTTGATCTATCCATAGTTGATGGAGCAGTGTTGAAGTCTCCAACTATTATTGTGCTACTGTTAATGTCTTTTTTGAGGTCTCTTAGCAGTTGTTTGATATATTTTGCTGGCCCCTCGTTGGATGCATATATGTTTAGTAGTGTAATTTCTTCCTGGTGTACATAGCCCTTTAGTAATAAGAAATGGGCTTCGTTGTCTCTTCTAGTCTTTTTCAGCCTGAAGTCTATATTATCTGATACTAATATGGTCACACCAGCCTTTTTGGAGGAGTTATTTGCATGGAGAATGGTCGTCCAACCTTTGACTTTGAGTCTGTGTTTGTTCTGATTATACAGATGCATTTCTTGTAGACAGCAGAATGTTGGGTTCAATGTTTCAATCCATTTTTTCACTCTGTGTCTCTTAATTGGTGCATTTAGACCATTGACATTGAGAGAGATTATTGTAATCAGATTTTGTGTTATCTTTCTGTTTGTGCTTGTTGTACTTTTTGGGTTTGGTCGTATTACAGTAGACCCTTCAGTCCTTCTTTTTAAAGTTTGTTTTGTGTCCGTGAAGTTCCTAAGCTGTTGCTTATCCATGAAGCTGTGTATCTTTCCTTCATATCTGAATGTGAGTCTTGCCGGGTAAAGAATTTTTGGTGAGGCCTGCAGTTCATTGAGCCTTTTCGCAATATCCCACCATCGTTTTCGGGTCGGAGTGTTTCATCAGAGATTTCTTCTGTAAATCTTAGGGATGTTCCTTTGTATGTGATTTCCTTCTTTGATCTTGCTGCTTTCAGTATTCTATCTCTATCTATAGTTTTTGTCATTTTAATTAAGATGTGTCTTGGAGTATTCTTGTTGGGGTTTCTTTTTAGCTGGTATCCTACAGACCTCTTGGATCTTGAGGCAAGCATTTTTTTTTTAACATTTTATTATACCACCATGAGATATACAATTACAATGCTGTTCACGCTTGGGGGTTTCGGTCACACAGTGTTCCAGCACCCCGCCCTCCACCAGTGCCCCCAGCCACCACCCATGTCCCCAATTCCCTCCCCATCCCACATCCTGCCTAAATGGCAGGTCCTTTATCTCCCTCTCCTCTTCCTCTCTCTCTCCTCCTTCTCCCACACATTGTACACTTCTAAGTGCACTACGCACACTTAGAAGCCATCATTAGCATTTTTTTGTCTGTATTTAGTGCTCAGTTCTATGTTAGCATCAGAACTTTAGACATTTATTCACACATGTTCCCTTCTCTATCTAAACCAACCTCTGACTCCCACATGCTTGTGGTAATTTCCACTTTCGGTAATATCACCTAGTATATTTATGTCATGCAAATAAATGCAGTCATTCTATGTCTCTCTCTTTTCTTCTGACTAATTTCACTCAACATGATTCTTTCCATATCCATCCATTTATAGCAAAATTTCATAACTTCATTTTTTCTGACAGCTGCATAGTATTCCATTGTGTAGATATACCACAGTTTCTTTATCCAGTCATCAGTTCTCGGGCATACTGGTTGTTTCCATGTTCTGGCTATTGTGAATAGTGCTGCTATGAAAATAAAAGTGCGGATTGTGTTTCTGCTGTGTGTTTTTGGCTTTCCAGGGTATATTCCCAAGAGCGGTATGGCTGGGTCAAAGGGGAGCTCAATTTCTAGTCTTTGGAGGAATGTCCATATTGTTTTCCAGAAAGGTTGTACAAGTCGACATTCCCACCAACAGTGTATGAGAGTCCCCTTTTCCCCACATCCACGCCAGCACTTGTTGCTTTTACCCTTTTGGATATGGGCCATTCTCTGTGGTGTGAGGTGATATCTCATTGTTGTTTTGATTTGCATCTCTCTGATGATTAGTGATGATGAGCATTTTCTCATATGCCTTTTGGCCCCTCGGATTTCTTCCTTGTCAAAGTTTCTGTTCATCTCCTCTCCCCATTTCTAATGGGGTTGGCTGTTTTTTTCTTATGTATTTGTACCAGTGCCTGATATATCCTGGATATTAACCCCTTATCAGATGGGTATTGGGTGAATATTCTTTCCCATTATGTCCACTATCTTTCTATCTTGGTCACTGTTTCTTTCGAGGTGAAGAAGCTCTTCAGTTTCATGTAGTCCCATATATTTATATTTTCTTCGAGTTGCTTTGTTAATGGTGTTTCACCTTTGAAGATGTCTTTAGCATCGATGTCGCGGAGGGTTTTTCCTATATTTTCTTCAACGTACTTTATGGATTCAGGTCTGACATTGAGATCTTTAATCCATTTTGATCTGATTTTTTGTGCAAGGTGTTAGACACAGGTCCAAATTCATTTTTTTACATGTAGCTGTCCAGTTTTCCCAGCATCACTTGTTGAAGAGGCTTTCCTTACTCCAGTTTGGACTCTTTGCACCTTTATCAAAGATTAACTGATCATGTCTTTGAGGGTGGGTGTCAGGATACTCAACTCTATTCCATAGGTCCACCGGTCTGTTTTTATTCCAGTACCACGCTGTTTTAATTACTGCTGCTTTGTAGTACAGTTTGAGGTTGGGAAAGGTGATGCCTCCCATCTTCTTCTTCCCAAGGATTGCTTTAGCTATCCGTGGGGGTTTGTTATTCCATACGAATTTCAGAAGTGTTTGTTCAATTTCTTTAAAGAATGTCATGGGAATCCTTATAGGAACCGCATTGAATCTGTACAAAGCTCTAGGGAGTATTACCATCTTGACAATGTTAATTCTCCCCATCCAGGAGCAGGGAATGTGTTTCCATTTCCTCGTGTCCTCTTTTATTTCTTGAAGCGGTGTCTTGTAGTTCTCTTTGTATAGGTCCTTTACACACTTGGTTAAGCTGATTCCTAGGTATTTGATTTTCTGTGGCACAATTGTGAATGGAATCGATTTCTTAATATCCCTTTCTTCTCTTTCGTTATTTGTGTATAGGAAGGCCACTGACTTTTGGTATTGATTTTGTACCCTGCCACTCTACTATACCTATCTATTGTTTCTAAGAGTTTTTGGGTCAAGAGTTTAGGGTTCTCTAGGTATAATATCATGTCATCTGCAAATAATGATAGCTTGATTTCTTCCTTAGGCAATCATTCTTTAGTTCCGGGATCTTCTCAGCAATTATGGCTTTGACAATTTCTTATTCATCAGGGTTTTCTTCTTGGCCTTCTGGGACCCCAATGATCTGTATGTTGTTTCTTCTTGCTTCATCCGATTATCTCTTGTTTGCTTGGTAATTGTGAGTCTTTTTTTCTATCTTCTGGTGTTGTGTAGAGAATATTTGGAACTCGTCTTCAGATCACTAATTCTTTCTTCAATAGCTATTATTCTGCTATGATGGCCTTCCACTGTGTTTTCTATTTCATTTACCTCATTTTTAATATCTGTCATTTCCATTTGCATTTTCCTCACTTCTTCTCTCATGTCCTCTTGTATTTTATTGATTTTGCATTCCATTGCCTATTTGAGTTCGTTATGCATCCTTAACAATTCTTTCCGAAATTCCTTATCAGAGAGGTTATACGACTCATTGGTATTGCTTGGCTCATCTGGACTAGTGACTTCACTCACAGAGCTTGATGGAATTTTGTGTTGCTTTACCATTATGACTATTGTAGGTTTCAAATGTGAGTTCTTGGGTGACTGGATAGTACAGTTAGTAGGTGTCTGGGTTGTTTGCAGAATGTGGGTGGGTGGCAAGGATGTAGGAACAAAAGGTTCACTGGTACCTCATGCAAGATAGGTAGTAAGAAGATCGTGCGGGCTGATTATGTCCGTGGAGACGCAAGGGATCACATACACACCTGTGGGGGAGATTGCAGATATTCCCGAAGTGCAGGGCCCAAGGGGGTCCGGGGGGTGAAACCAAGGCAGTTTGCCTTGGTTCCCATTGATGGAAGTTCCTCTTTTCCCTCGGGCTGATTTGGTCCATGGAGACACAAGGATCACACACACACACACCTGTGGGGGAGATTGCAGACATTCCTGGAAGCCTAATTTGGATTTTTTCCTTCATAAAAAACTTTGACCGTGCAAGTTTGTTTCTTGAAAGAAATGGAAAACTTTGTAAGTGAATACAAAGACTTTTCAAATGGAAAATAGGGCCTTTGCCCATATTATTCAGTCTTGATAATGATCAAACCCTGTAACATTAAAGCACAACCAGTCTCCTAAGATGTATCGCTATGACGGAAGAACATGAGTAAGTAGATACTAACATACAGAAGATAATGGTAGCTCCCTGTTCATAATGATCAGATACCAAAGTTGATCCTGAGGAAATATGTCACCCTTCTTTTCAGTCTCTACCCTCAAGAACAGCGTTGTTAATTTATTGAAGACGTTTTATCATTGAAAATAAAAAAAAATATGTAAATACGACAGCATTAACAACAGAGGTTTTTATTTCTTGTATCTTAAATTACCAGTGAACCATGGGTGGTATTCCAAGAGAAGGGAGAAGCAAGGAGCATGCCAACTACTTTGTAAAATGTCAGGTGACAATATCAAAGAAGGTGTATGTATCTCAGAACACCACCAATGTTCTGAATCAGGCAGGCAGGTAGATAAGAAAGAGCACTATGATGGTGAGTTCTTCGGAGGTAATAAACCAAACTAGTCCTAAAGCTGTCAGCACCCACTTTTGAGAACAGGAACTAAGGCTGAGAGATCTTTACCAGGGACCAGCGCAGACCCAGAGAAGACCTGAACCTCTTTGGTTAGCACTGGAGATGCAAGGAAAGGAATTTCGGAGAAAGCCATCCATCAACTACTCCCAACTCTACCCATTCGGCAACCACCAAAGAAATGAATTTTTTTTTATTTGTTTGTTCTTATTTTTTTAATTTTACCTCAAGATGTTGCAGGTGTGGCTGAAGTGCCCGGCTGTGTCATCAGGTGACAGACAGAAGACAGACTTGTCTACCCAAGGCTCTGCCCTGTGGGCCCTGGATGGTTGATAGTCTGACACAGAAAAAGTCTGGGCCTCCTGGGATAATCCCAGAGCCACGGCAGAGCCCGGTAAGCTATCCGTGGTGTATTCAATATGCCAAAAACAGTAACAATAATGGACTTCATTCCCAATGAATGGAGACATTATTGGCGCATGTTCAAGCAAATCAATGAGCATCAGGAAAACAAGTGACAAGTGACCACCATGAGATATACAATTATAAAGATGTTTGTGCTTGGGTTTCAGCATACAGTGTTCCAGCACCCATTACTCCACCACTGCCAATTTCCCACCACTAATATCCCCTGATTCCCTCCCACCTTCCCCAGTCTTCCCCAGTCTATGGCAAGATCCTTGCTTTTCTCTCTCTCTCTCTCTCTGTCTCTCTCTCTCTCCTCTCTCCTCCCTCTCTCCCTCTCTCTGTTTCTCTCTCTTCCTTCTCTTACAATTGTGGTTTAGCAATAGATTCTTACCTAGGTAAAAAGTCCCACATAGAGCAGCTTGAGGGAAACCCTCTAAAAGCCAATCTGAACAAAGGAAGTGCATGTATATGTTGCCTGAACCCACGTCCCCATGTTCTGTTTGTTTTGCTTCCAAGCACATGTGTTGCCCACATCTCCCCTCTCGAGGTATGGACATTCATATCTTGGGCTTTCTCTCCACTCTGCATTCTTTGTGCAAATTTGCTGGGAGGATAACTGAAAGAAGCATCCAGACACTTCCCTCAACTTTCTGGGGTTTTCTAAGAAATGTTCCGAGAGGTGGAAGACATAACTGCTAAAGAGAAAGAAAAACTTAAAGACATAGCAAAGGCTGACAAAGCCCATTATGAAAGTGAAAAACTTATATCCCTCCTAAAGAGGAAACACAAAAGAAGTTCAAGGATTCCATAATTTTCCAGATGCTCACCACAAGAAGTATTGAAGTTTTCTCCTTTAAAATGCATTGCCATTTTCAGGCCATAGACATACCTAAATCAATTTTTAATATTTTAAATAATTGAGAAATATTTAACCCTGGAATTTGTTTATAAATCACACACAAGAAAAATACTTACCACCAAAACTACCTTCACACTATAGCTTTTAATTTTTCCACTCACTGACAATATTGTCATAATCACAATATATATGTAGAACCTTTGTCTGCTAGTCCTATTATTGTAGTCTTTAAGTGACTTAGTCTACTTTGGGTAACGATATCAGG